>CANXYC010032356.1:0-11618 GCA_948193065.1 Aleurites moluccanus
TAAGACCATTTACATTCACTTTTATTCTTTCCTTTACTCAAATATACTGATAAATTTATAAAACCTCGAAAAATTGAAAAATTATAATTTAGTCCTCCAATTACCAAAAATTCCAAACTTACCCGATTGGGTCCTAACTGACTTCCAACCAATTCTAGGCCTAAAAATTAGGTCATATAACATGCATATATATATATTCCATGCATTCGCATATAATATTAACACATCATAAAGAAAGGAAAATAATTTCCCTAAAGGTCCCTATCGGGGTTTAGGCTAAGGTGTTACAATACTGAGAATTTTATTCACTAAAACTTGTTATGCATTTATAGGGTATTACACCCTGTCAGGGGGCAATCCTGGTAACTCCTTAGGAAATACGTTAGGAAACTCATGAACTACCGGTATCTGATCCAACTGAACAAAAGATCTCTGTACATCCACTACATGAGCTAAATAGGCTGAACAACCTTTTCCAATTATCCTCCTAGCCTGGATAGCAGAAATAAGGTTAACTCGGAACTCTCGAATCTCACCCTGAAACCCAAACTCCTGCTGCCCCTCAGGCTGGAATCTAATCCTCTTCCGATAATAGTCTATCACTGCCCAGTGCCTAGTCAACAAATCCATACCCAATATAATGTCAAACTCAAGCATAGGCAACTCAATCAAATCAGCACGCAGAATACGATCATCAATCTCAACAATACAATCAGGATAGAAATAATCAACATCCACAGAATCTCCCATAAGAGTAGCAACAGACAATGGTACGTCTAACAACCTCCTCTCCTTATTCAATTTGGGTACAAAATGTGGAGACACGAATGAATGAGTTGCACCTAAATCGAATAAGGCATTGACAACCTCATTCTGAACTAGAATAGTACCTATCACAACTTTGTTCGATCTCTGGGCATCCTGTGTGCTGACCTCAAATACTATGCCCTGGTCCCTACCAGCTGGAGCCTGACTACCACTGGGAGCCTGACCTTCCTTGCCTCTACCTCTACTAGTAGCCTCTCTACCCTAATTCTGACTAGCCTGAATCACTGGCTGAGAAACTGCAACTGATGGTTGCTGCTGCTGATCACCCCAAAGAGGACATCTGTTAATAAAGTGACCCTGTTGGCCACACTTCAAACATGCCCCTGACTGCAATTGACACTCCCCTCCGTGCCTCCGTCCACAAAATCCATATACTGGTATACCAGGTGCTTGCACTGCTGGTCTAGATGAGCCTTGTGAATAAGCAGGTGTAGACCATACTACTGGTGGTCCCCTACTCTGTAATCTCTGCCTTCGACTACTACCTATAGATCTCTACTCAAATCTGGGCACTAACTCAATTGGTCTAGACTGGGAGTTGCTCTCCTCTCTCCTACTCTATGATCCTAAGTCACCCTTCCTTTTCTGATCCCTCTTGGCCCTTTTAGTCTTATATTTATCCTCCATCTAATTTGCCTTGTCTATCACCGTGGTCAATGATGTGAACTCTATAACTAATAAGGCATTGTGTAGAGCAACATGTAAACCCCTCCGAAATTTACTAATCAAATCTGCCTCTGTCGGGACAATGTGAGCAGCATATCTACTCAACCGGATAAACTCCTCGGCATACTCCTCTACAGATCTATCTCCCTGCTCAAGCTGCTCAAATCTCACCAGATTATAGGTCCTAACACCCTCAGTGATAAACTCGTCAATCAAACCCTGATGGAACTCTGCCTAAGTGGCTGGGTGCTCTCCATGTAACTTGGTCTCCATATGCCTCGAGAACCATGTCCAGGCCTTACCTTTAAGCAATAAACCCACTAACTCTACTGATCTCAACTCTGAACAGGGCAGTCTCCTCACTACCTTCTCCACCTCCTCCAAAAAATCAACAGGATCTGCACCTCTGTCCCTTCTGAACTCTAGTAAGTTTAGCTTTAGAAAGCTAAACATGGAGACTCCACCCTCCTCTATCTCTCTCCGGCCTCCTTGTACAACTGGCTCCCTCTGAGCCCCCACTGGCTGCATAGGAGTTGGTGCCACTACCTCAGGCACTACTGGTGGAGGAACAACTGCAAGAGCAGGTGGTGGCTGTGCCTGCTGTCTCTCCCTCCTAATCTCAGCCATCTCTCTCCTCAGCTCCATCAAACCCCTCATCATCTCAACCCTCCAAGGATCATCTCCCCTCTCTGAATCCTTTAAAGTCCATTGGGATCGAGACGGGCCCTCAGATACATTAATCTCCCTCACTAGGGACTCATTGGAGGCAACCTCAGCCTCCCTGGTGTCTCTATCTCTACTATTAGACATGTTTGCAATCTATCAGGAAATACGAAAATAGTCTCAGAATACAGCAAAAATGCTGAATAATAACATTTAACTGACGATTACAACAATAGATGATAAAGGAAATCCTATGCTCCATGGTATACTTAATTCTACCCCAGTCTGTAACTAGTCACTATTCCTCTGTAATACAGTCACTATTCATCTGTAACCTAGATTCACATTATGTAAACATGCTGCTCTAATACCACTTCTGTCATAACCCGGCTTCCCGAGTCGCGATGGTCCTAGGGCATGGGAAATGTCAATGGCGACCGACACCCGTAGAACACAGTACCATTACTCAGTCTATCAACCTCAATATATTAATCAGGTATTATAATTACCATTCATTATGTTATCCTGCTATTCGTTTTGTTATGCATTTTGTAATTGGCTGTAATCATTAATTATCATAATATCATATCACGCATCATCATATAATATCATCAATGTAATAATGTCATCATCATATACATGTTCATTTCCTAGCTAACCCGTACATACCAATGGAACAACTAGATAATGAACACCAAAAAAATAATATAATACAATAACATAATATCTATATACATCAGAAAGTCTATAGCAGAATCCTCAGAGAAATAGAAGACTGAATTTTGCAACCCTACTCCTCTCCTGAAATGGGTAAACAATGAGAGAATGAGTATAGATGATACTCAGTGAATTTACATGCATCAACAATGAAATATATATGCTCAAATAATCGGTTTCACATGATAAGGTACCATAATACAGTGTAAATCATATAAGGTATAGAATCAGTATCGATAAATAGTAGGAATAACAATGGTCATATCCAATCAGGGAATCAATATGGTGAGACAAATGAAAGGGCCATGAACTCGTAGACTATGGATAATCATATAGTCGATCATATATCACATATACATAAGACTGATCAGGTCTTATGGCTGGAACCATAATCCCTTCCCAACTAGGGCATCAATATCAATGTGCACATTACCGACAATATGTACCCACTACCCTACTGGTGAGGCAGATCTGTCATACCACATTCAGGTCAATAGAAAGAGATAATATGTCAATAGATACCATTATGCAACAATGGTACAATCACTGTCAATATAATCAATATCAATCACATCAAGTAATATTTGAATCAATGGCATAAAAAATACAATATATGAGTTAGGATATAGGTTATGGTAAACAATAATGGTATGGAACAAAAGTTGGTTCGATGACGAAAATTGTTAGGTCAATTGGCATTCAATTTGTAAGCCTATGGAATAAACCCAATAGACCAATAGCAAATGAGCTAGGCATCAAGAAGTACAATTAAACAATCATCAAGTATGATCAAATTGGCAAGGAAAATTCAAGGCAAAACCAAGAGAAACCAAGGCAATGTATAGTAAAGTAGGGTTCGACCACTAAGGTGGTTTTCCCATAGATTTTCATTCAATAATTTAATGCTATAGGCAGGTCAAATGATGCATGTAGAACTCACCTAATGCTTTAGAACTCACCTAATGCTTTAAGTCACCTTTGCACAAGTCAATTCCACTAGTTTTTTCCCAAATGTGCCAACTAGGTCACTTTATAATTCACCTTTTGTCAAATCTCTAATTCTACATCAATTAATTATCCACTTACATCAAATTAACTAATTCTATCATCAATTAATAAAACTTAACACTAGTTCATCAAGTCATATCCTACAATTTCAAATCAACCATCAGATTTAGGGATTTCCACAAATTAGTATCAATCTAAGTAAATTAACACTAAACCCATCTATTTCAACCTAAATAACATCCAATTAATCAATTAAACCAAACAAATAAACCCTTACCTTAAATGGATTGGAAAGGGCTGAAATCTACTCTTCAATATCTCTTGAAACTCTCAGCTTCTTTCCACAAATTGATGATAGAAAAGAGATGAGATAATTTAATTTTGACTTTACAGGAGATCTAAATAATTTATGCTGCATTTTCTATATTTCATTCTGACTTTACTCTCTAAGTACGGTCCAACAGGTCTGATTCAATTCGGTCACTCTTAAGTTACAATTCTCCAATCTCTTTTACTTTTTACAACCATCAATCAATATTATACAAAGGAACATTTCATGTTCACTCTTTTGACTCGGTCATTCTCTAACATTCTCAACATAAATAAACAATTCAGACTTACTGCAGGATTAATGAACTAGACTGATTATGTTTAAGGTGTACTCACATATAAATATATAAAAATGGAAGGTGTTACAATAATAGACTCACCTAAACTTCCAAATATCTTTGGAAAGTAGCTTTCCACCCAAAATCACCAAATGAGCCAATAGGCACACCTTTGTCAAAACTTCAAACACTTCCTTCCTAATCACATTAGCCTAACACATTAAACTAACAAAGTCAAATGGTTCGGCCAAAATGGAATTCAATCCATTCATCCATTTTTCAACACCATTCAATCATACAACATATATATACATCAATTACACAACATTCAACCATTTAAACTAATAAAATATCAAAGTACAAATCCATTATTCAAGCACCTCACATTCGGCCAACATGGTTCTTTATCCAAATCAAATTCTTTCTATAAAATGATCACTAATTCATGTTAAACACATCAAATAAACATCATTTGAACAAAAAGATTCATCAAAACAACACTTTGATTCATATTTCTTCCTATTAGGATTTCTATCCAACTTTTTGAATTCTTTCCAACCAAAACTCATTTTTGTTACTAATTAACATCAAATAACATCTTAAGAACATAATTGAACCAACATAATTATAAAATCACTTACTTTCCAAATAGTTATTCCAAAACTTCAAAGCATTGAGTCTTCACTTTTTCTTGTTTTTCCTTTGAATCTATGGATATATTTATGTTTATAATGATGGAATTAAACAAGTTTTCATCAAGAAATGAAAGAAAACAACAATCTATGGTGAAGATTTAAGGTGGCCAAAACCAAGAATGGAGGAGAGAGAAAGTTTTGGTTGGTGAATTGATAAGGAAGATGAAAAATGATGAAGGAGTGGGAAAAATCTACTTTAAATATCAATAGTACAATCCTATACTTTGAGCTTATGATAAAAATGTGAAACTTAGCTATCCAACCATTCAATTCTTCATCTTTTCATCCAATGGTTTGATTTAGATAAGCCTATAATGATACCATAGGCTTGCATACACCATATAATTCCATATTGCAAAGGAAAAGACTAAATTACCCCCAGTTCAAATTTGATCCTTATCCGAGCAGCTTTGCCCGGGATTATTTCCTACCGGGTTTAATCTTCAAACAATTATTCATTTAAACTTAATATTATCATTTTCATTTCCTAATATTCTTTTCTACCTTCAAATATAATGTTAATTTCCATAAAACTCGAAGGGGGTGTGAAAAGACCATTTTGCCCCCAGTTCATCAAAAACTCAAATTTACCTGAATGCTTCCTAACAGCCTTTAAACCTCTTTAACTCATATAATACATCATAAAACATGCACATATGTTCAATTCATGTATAAGCATACAAAAATACACAACTTTCAATTCAGGAAAAATTTCCCCTACATTACCCTTTATGGTTCAGGTTCTAGGTTAAAGGTGAGGTGTTACAGTCATGTTCCAAAGGTGGTAGATGACAGAGGTGGTATCAGAGCTAAGGTTTAGATTATGTGTCATAGACATCAATGAGCTAATGAGTGTATTATGGGGCATAGGAATTTCATCTCGTCATTTGAAGTCATCTGTTAGTATAGTTATCTGCGGTATCCGTTATGATCTCTTTCCTATAGCTTATGTAAATAAATATATTATGAATATATAAAGAAGTGCTTACTAAGAATTAGTAAAAAGTGATAGTAAATTGAAGAAAATGAGAACTGAAAATAATTAAGAGAGATTAATGTAATGCCTGCAGTCTAAAGAGATAATTTGAATAGTTAGTAAAGAGATAGTTTAGTAAATAATGAAAACCCTTAAGAGTGATATCTGAAGTAGTGTGAAGCCTCGCCCGAGCACCCCTATCCTGCCCCCTGGATCAGATCGAGGATGCTCATTATTTTGAGGGATGATTTCTCACGTATTGAGAGGCGACCTTAGCGCCCTTGAAAAATGATTTTGATATTTTGAAGTCGCCACCATAAGTTATTTTTCTTGGGAAAATTTAAGAAAAAAACCCAATTTGACTCCAATTTTATCCCAAAGGAAAAAATAAGTGCACTACTCTTTGAAACAAAAGAGGATTCGAGGACTAGGTTTTCAGTTGAACTTGGTTTCTAATTTTAACCTTGATTTATAATATTATCATAAGCAGTTTAATAGGATGAGATATATAGATGCATGAGCAAGTAAATGAATGGATGAAAGCGATAAAATAAAGCAAGTAAAGCAGTTAAGAGAGTGTTAATTAAATTATTACAATTCAGAAATCCCAAACTAGGGGATATCAACTCTATACCTTATGGGTTTTAGGTCGATCACACATTCCCCAAATAATACATTCAACAAAGCAATTAGTAAAGCAATTAATAGAAAAGAGATGGTTTTTAACATTTTTGGGTTTGAAGCTCTTAGATAGCTTGCCTGCGTATCCCATTGAATGAGAATCAAAACCCACGCAGTTCTCCCTTCTTGCGAATGAGGGTTGATTTTATGTCCAACTTATCATGTTTTGGACTCTTTATTTTGATGCTCTACTAAAATAAAGGAGATTTGCCTATTTTGATGCTCTATCAGAAATAAGAAAAGTTAGGAGACTACTTTGCTTTTTGGGAAGGCGACGGTCTAATTGCTACCTTGAATCCGAGTTCCACCTTGGCTTGATTGAAGCACTGGAAGAAGGTTGGATTGGCGGCAGTCTGATTGCCTTTTACCTGGATTGCTCTTTGGGGATCGGTTAAGGCCCGGAAAGACGGTCTGATGGTCTTATCTGATAATTCAAAACAAGCAAATCAACAGAGTGATTTTGTTATAAATAATTTTGAGGCTCCACACGTCTCGGATTTGGTCCTTCTTTAGCTCAAAGAGAACTAAAGAAAAATGGCTCCATATGCCCTAAATAATTATTCTTTAAACTCAAAGAGAGTTAAAGAAATAAGAAGAAATAGGTATATGAGGGAGAATAGATGAAATCTAAAAAGGACAATTTGACTTCTAGAGATTTCGGGGTCTGAAATATGAAGGATGGGGGTCTCTATTTATAGGCAAGAGGGCTGCCACCGAAGGGGGGCAGTGGCATCGCCCAAGAAGGATGGTGGTAGCGCATTTTGCGCCTGGTGATACTGCCAGAAGGGGCTGCGATACCACCAAAGGGGCGAGGTGCCTAAGGAGGGTGGCACCGCCCTCCCTTGAGGGTGGCAGCCCGGGTCTGACTATGCTCAGACGCGTTTTTGAGTTCGTCCGAGCATAGGCTTGGTTCTGGTGAGTGCTGGTCGGCTTGGCACAAGTCCGAGGGGTGCGAAAAACCACTGTTCATAGCTGCCCCCATCACGGTTGTCCATTCTGGATGACAGACGTGATGTAGGTGAACTGGGTTATTCCTGTATACTTAGAATAAAAGAATGCATTCTGATCGCATTTTGCAGGGTCTGGAGGTGAGATGGAAAAATAGATTTTGATTCCAAACATTTTACAGAATGAAAATTAGGTGAAAATGGATTTTGATTTCAAACACTTTTTAGAATGAAATCGGGTGAAAATGGATTTTAATTCTGCCAAGGGCTGCTTGGGCTTAAAATAATTTTTGGTTTGCCAAGGAATCCTTGGGCTTAAAATGATTTTTGGTTTGCTAAGGCTTGCTTGGGCTTAAAATGATATTTGGTTTGCCAAGGCTTGCATGGGCTTAAAATGATTTTTGGTTTGCCAAGGGCTCGCTTGGGCTTAAAATGATTTTTAGTTTGCTAAGGGCTCATTTGGGCTTAAAATGATTTTTGGTTTGCCAAGGACTCCTTGGGCTTAAAATGTTTTTTGGTTGGTGAAGGGCTCCTTGGGCTTAAAATGATTTTTGGTTTGCCAAGGGCAACTTGGACATAAAATGATTTTTGGTTTGCCAAGGGCTTGCTTGGGCTTAAAATGATTTTTGGTTTTCCAAGGGCTCTTTGGGCTTAAAATGATTTTTGATTTGCCTAGGGCTACTTGGGCTTAAAATGATTTTTGGTTTGCCATGGGCTCTTAGGGCTTAAAATGATTTTTTGTTTGCCAAGGGCTCCTTGGGCTTCAAATGATTTTTGGTTTGCCAAGGGCTCCTTGGGCGTAAAATGATTTTTGGCTTGCTAAGGGCTACTTGGGCTTAAAATAATTTTTGGCTTGCTAAGGGCTACTTGGGCTTAAAATGATTTTTGGTTTGCCAAGGGCTCACTTGGGCTTAAAATGATTTTTAGCTTGCCAAGGACTACTTGCACTTAAAATGAATTTGGGCTTGTCAAGGGCTCCTTGGACTTAAAATGATTTTTAGCTTGTCAAGGGCTACTTAGGCTTAAAATGATTTTTATTTTCCAAGGGCTCCTTAGGCTTAAAATGATTTTTAGTTTGAAAAGGGCTACTTAGGCTTAAAATGATTTTTGGTTTGCCAAGGACTACTTGGGCATAAAATGATTTTTTATTTGCAAGGGCTCCTTAGGCTTAAAATGATTTTTAGTTTGCCAAGAGCTACTTGGATTTAAAATGATTTTTGGTTTTCCAAGGGCTACTTAGGCTTATAATGATTTTTAGTTTGACAAGGGCTGCTTGGGTTTAAAATAATTTTTGGGTTGCCAAGGGCTCCTTGGGCTTAAAATGATTTTTGGTTTGCCAAGGGTTCCTTGGGCTTAAAATGATTTTTGGTTTGTCAAGGGATCGCTTGGGCTTAAAATGATTTTTGGTTTGCCAAGGGCTCCTTCGGCTTAAAATGATTTTTGATTTGCCAAGAGCTCATTGGGCTTAAAATGATTTTTGGTTTGCCAAGATCTCCTTGGGCTTAAAATGATTTTTGGTTTGCCAAGGGCTCCTTGGGTTGAAAATAATTTTTGGTTTGCCAAGGGCTCGCTTGGGCTTAAAATGATTTTTTGTTTGCCAAGGGCTCCTTAGGCTTAAAATGATTTTTGGTTTGCCAAGAGCTACTTGGTCTTAAAATGATTTTTGATTTGCCAAGGGCTCGCTTGGGTTTAAAATGATTTCTGGTTTGCTAAGGGCTCATTGGGCTTATAATATTTTTTAGCTTGCCAAGGGCTACTTGGGCTTAAAATAATTTTTGGCTTGCCAAGGGCTACTTAGGGTTAAAATGAATTTTGGCTTGCCATGGGCTCATTGGGCTTAAAATGAATTTTGGCTTGCCAAAGGCTACTTGGGCTTAAAATGAATTTTGGCTTGCCAAAGGCTACTTGGGCTTAAAATGATTTTTAGCTTGCCAAGGGCTACTTGGGCTTAAAATGATTTTTGATTTGCCAAGGGCTACTTGGGCTTAAAATGTTTTTTGGTTTGCCAAGGACTACTCGGGCTTAAAATGATTTTTTTGTTTGCCAATGGCTACTTGGGCTTAAAATTATTTTTGGTTTGCCAAGGGCTCGCTTGGGGTTAAAATGATTTTTTTTTTTGCCAAGGGCTCCTTGGGGTTGAAATGACTTTTAGCTTGCCAAGGGCTACTTGGGCTTAAAATGATTTTTAGCTTGCCAAGGGATACTTGGGCTTAAAATGAATTTTGGCTTACCAAGGGCTCTTTGGGCTTAAAATGATTTTTAGCTTGCCAAAGGCTACTTGGGCTGAAAATGATTTTGAGCTTACCAAGGGCTATTTGGGTTTAAATTTAATTTTGGCTTGCTAAGGGCTCCTTGGGCTTAAAATGATTTTTTGTTTCCCAAGGGGTACTTAGGCTTAAAATGATTTTTGGTTTGCCGAGGGCTGCTTGGGATTAAAATGATTTTTGGTTTTCCAAGGGCTACTTGGGCTTAAAATGATTTTTAGTTTGCCGTGGGCTCCTTGGGCTTAAAATTATTTTTGGTTCTGCCAAGGGCTACTTGGGCTTAAAATGATTTTCATCTTCTCAAGTTTAAATTTGAATGAGTGAGACTTTAATTATATGTGACTTATGAACCTTGGAGTTGAAGGAAATGATGCATGGCTTAAGAGATTTTCCAAAATTTGAGGAAATAATGTAATTTAGGATGCCTTAAATCGAAAAGAATTTAATGAGATGCAATGCCCTAACTCTATGCTAGGCTAGAAACTATCTATGGACAAACAAATTTATTTACAAAAGAGCAAACTTAAATTTGGTCTAGTTTGGAAAAAGCAATTACCCTTGGAAGGTTCAATGAGCTTTGATTGACACTAATTGAGACTCTGAATTTGCATGTGCATCCTATTTCTAATGCATGTTTTGACAAATTTAATACCTTGAACTAATGAAAGACTGATATGTATTGACAATTTTTTAGAAATGTCAGACTAATAATTAAAATTTTAGTAGGATGCCCCACTTTTTGAAGGAAGGTGACATATGGAAAGGGGTGACTTGGTCATTTTATTGGTATTTGAGGGTGAGGAAAGGTGTTGATCTTGGATCAAAGGTTGCATCAAGATTGATCAAATGGTGAGATTTTGGCTGATCTGGTATCATGGATTTGAATAAGGTTTCATCTTGTATCAAAGGGTAAGTTTAGGACTTGATCTTAGATCAAAGGTTGAGACTATGGTTGATCTTGGAACATGGATTTGAATAGTGTTTGGACTAAGGGCTGTACTTGGGTACTTATGGAGATGTAATATCCTAGGTGAAACCCTAATTGGAAACCCTAACCCTAGTACCTAAAACCTAGGGGGAGTTAGGGGTATTTTTATGAGTTGGTTACTATATGTGAAATATGATTTTTACTTGATGTGTTTCTATGCTACTGATTGTATTTCATGCTATAGAATTTAAATGATGCAATTACATGTAATTGATAGCTACATGTGTTATAGGACTGAATTAAATATGTTTACATGAGTGATTGATTAATATTGTGTTATATGATTTAAAATGTGTGTTACATGTGTAATTTATTGTGAATTAATGATTTGGGAAAAATAAATTGAGGATAAATAAAATAAATAAATAAATAAAATAGTTTAATTAGATTAAAATTTTAATAGGACTTGATTGCATGAGAAAATAATTGGGAGCGAGCTAGTTGTTAGTTTGTAGGACCTAGATATAATAGAAAGTGGTGGAGAAGGATTTAGTGGGTATTTGTTTGACTAAAATCCTATGGAATAGAGTAATGGTGCATCCAAATCTAAAGGATGCATGTTAAGGTTCAAAGTGGT
>CANXYC010032373.1:0-11128 GCA_948193065.1 Aleurites moluccanus
CAAAATACATAATTATAACTTAAACAAAATAAATAAAGATGATTGGACTATGTGGCCAGCCCATCATGGGCTTGAATGAGTGTGAGTCCAATTCCAAGGTGGGTTATCAACTTGGTGGCTTCTTGAGTGGGCTTCAACTTACAGTTCATGGTTGGGCTGAATGCATCACATGTTTAATGATATATGCATACTCACTGAGTATTTTTATACTCACCAAATTGTGGTTGATAATTTTTACAGGGATGAGATAGAGAAAGCTGATTCTAAGTCAATTCTTTTTCCGACTTGGAATGTCAAGTACATCAAGGTAGA
Organism: Aleurites moluccanus; assembly: GCA_948193065.1. Taxonomy (NCBI): domain Eukaryota; kingdom Viridiplantae; phylum Streptophyta; class Magnoliopsida; order Malpighiales; family Euphorbiaceae; genus Aleurites; species Aleurites moluccanus. Next base: position 313 of record CANXYC010032373.1, read on the forward strand.
ATATTATTCACTAAAGGTTATAAATGTCCACTCATAGAGCTTCATGGTACTCAGTATAATTAGATGATTGGGTACTATAATGATATATGAATATTGAAATAATTGACAATTCAGCGACATTAAAAATTGTAATGTGGAATGTATAATGATTGATAATGACAATGACAGTGAAGTGATAGAGACAGTGATATTGAAATATAATAACATGAAATTTTCATGTTTTAAAAAAGATTTTGAAGTGCTATGTATGGCTGTTGAACTGTGAAGCTGAGGGTATAAGGCTGGCAAATTATTGAGAGTGTAAAAATAAATTTTAATGCAGACTGTGTAATTTATGAAAAACCTGATTTTGGGTCTGGAAGAGTATTAAAATTTCAAAAGAAACTCTGGCAATTTTTTTTCTATAAAATTTATAAGAAATAAATTGGATATAAGTATTGATTAATGAATTAATATTGATTGAAAGTTGATGAATGGATTGTGTAATGGATTCTATGAATTTTTGGTGACCTAATGTCTACCCGTGCCCTAGGACCGTCGCAACCAAAAGTGGGTCGTGACAATGTTGATATTGACTATTACTATCCTGACTGTGTGATTGAGATTGATGATAACATATTGCATGCTGATTTGATTGAGTTGCCTGTATTAGAGTTAGATGTTGTTTTGGGTATGGATTGGCTTACGAGGCATCGGGCAGTTATCGATTGTTATCGGATGAAGGTCAGGTTTCAACCGAAGGGAAGGCCAAAGTTTGAGTTTCAGGGTGATATATGGGAGTTTAGGGTTAATCTGGTTTCTGCTATCCAGGCTAGGAGGATGATTGAGAAAGGTTGTTCAGCCTATTTAGCTTATGTGATAGATGTGCAGAAGTTTATTGTAGATCTTGATCAGATACCGGTAGTTCAGGAATTTCCTGATGTATTTCCTGAGGAGTTGCCAGATTGCCCCCAGATAGGGAGATTGATTTGAGATTGAGGTGCATGCAGGCACTGATCCTATATCCATTCCTCCATATAGAATGGCTCCAACTAAACAGAAGGAATTGAAGGTGCAGTTACAGGAGCTATTGGATAGAGGGTTCATTAGACTAAGTAGTTCTCCTTGGGGTGCACTAGTATTATTTGTAAAGAAGAAGGATGGCTCTTTGAGGATGTGTATAGACTATAGGCAGCTGAATAAGGTGACAATAAAGAACAAGTATCCATTGCCTCAGATGGATGACTTGTTTGATCAGCTGCAGGGTACTAGCCATTTTTCGAAGATTGATCTGAGGTCTGGGTATCACCTGTTGAAGATTAAGAAGGGTGATGTACCTAAGACTACTTTCAGGACCCGATATGGGCATTATGAGTTCTTAATGTTGCCATTCGGGTTGACCAATGCACCGACTGCTTTTATGGATTTGATGAATAGGGTGTTCAGGTCATTTTTGGATAAGTTTGTTATTGTATTCATTGATGACATACTTATTTACTCCAGGAGTGAGGAGGAGCATGTGTAGCATTAGTTGTATGCTAAGTTATATAAATGCCAGTTCTGGCTAACCGAATTGTGTTTCCTTGGACATGAGATATGCAAGGATGGTATTAAGGTGGATCCTCAGAAGATTGAAGCAGTGGCGAATTAGCCTCAGCCTACCAGTGTTTTAGAAGTTCACAGTTTTCTGGGTATGGCAGGGTATTATAGGAGGTTTGTGAAGGATTTCCCCATGATTGTAGCTCCGTTGACTAGATTGATGCGGAAATAGGAGTGTTATCTGTGGATTGATGAGTGTGAGCACAGTTTTCAGACTTTGAAGTATTGCCTCACCAGTGCTCCAGTGTTAGTATTGCCATCAGAGGGGAAGAAATTTACTGTGTATTGTGATGCTTCTCGGATTGGATTGGGGTGTGTACTGATGCAGAATAAGAGGGTGATTGCTTATGCTTCTCAGCAATTAAAGAAGCATGAAGCGAATTATTCCACACATGATCTAGAGATGGCAGCTGTGGTATTTGCATTGAAGATTTGGAGGCACTACTTGTATGGATCAAAATGTGAAATATATACTGATCATAAGAGTTTACAGTATATATTTCAACAGAAGGATTTGAATCTTCGGCAGTGCAGATAAGTAAAGCTACTTAATGATTAAGACTGTGAGATCCTTTGTCACCCGGGTAGAGCCAATGTAGTGGCTGATGCACTAAGCAGGAAGTCTATGGGCAATCTAGCTTATATCATGGTTGGTAGGAGACCCTTAATCCGAGAGATGAGGGATTTAGCAGATATGGGAGTGGTGTTGGATTTGGGATCTCAGGATCGAAACTAGGCTCTGATAGCCCAATTTCGGGTGAAGTCATTATTGCTTAATGATATCAAAGTGGCTCAGGATAGGGATCCTTATCTACTGAAGCTCAAGGGAGAGGTACAAAATGGGAAGATGTCAGAGTTTACTATGGAGGATGGTGTACTGAAGTGTGGGAAGCATATATGTGTACCTGATATGGATGGGCTACGTGATCGGATTATGAGAAAGGCTTATTACTCAGCATACAGTGTACATCCAGGGATTACTAAAATGTACCATGATCTGAGAGATGTGTATTGGTGGCCTGGTATGAAGAGAGATGTAGCTCAGTTTGTTTTCAAATGCTTAGCCCGTCAGCAGGTTAAGTTTGAGCATCAGAAGCTGATCAAGGTTGCTTCAGGAGATTGAGTTGCTAGAGTGGAAATCGGAATAGGTTACTATGAATTTTGTAGTGGGTGTACCGAGGACTATGCGGGGTCATGACTCTATATAGGTGATTGTAGATTGGTTGACCAAACCTTCTCATTTTCTGGAGGTTAAGACCAGTTAGTCGACAGCTCAATATGCACAGTTGTATGTGGATAAGATTGTGGAACTTCATAGAGTTCCTTTGATGATCATTTCAAATAAGGGTACATAATTCACTTCACGATTTTGGCAGAAGTTTTAGGAGGCCATGGGTACTCAGTTATGGTTCTATACTACTTTCCATCTGTAGACTGATGGGCAGTTAGAGAGGACAATTTAGATTTTGGAGGATATGCTTTGGTTGTGTGATATGGATTTCAAAGGTAACTGGGATTACTATCTGCCATTGATAGAGTTTTCTTATAATAACAATTACCACTCTTCTATTGGTGTGGCTCCATTTGAAGCATTTTATGGTAGGAAGTGCAGATCTCCAGTGTGTTGGGTGGAGCCAGGGGAGAAGCAGTTAGAAGGGCCAGAGTTGATCAGAGAGACCATGGAAAAGGTACCTATGATTAGAGATCAGATGAAGACTGCCTTCAGTAGGCAGAAGAGCTACGTTGATCTGAAGAGGAAAGATGTACACTTTGCAGTTGTTGACCATGTCTTTCTTAAGGTCTCACTGATAAAGGGTATTATAAGATTTGGGAAGAGGGAAAAATTGTCACCAAAGGTTATAGGCCCATTTGAGATTCTTGAGAAGATAGGTAATGTGGCCTATAGATTGGCTCTTCCACCTAATATGAGCCATGTACATCCAGTTTTTCACATCTCGATGTTGCAAAAATATGTGTCTGATCCATCACATATATTGGGGGCACAGGATGTGGGTCTCATTGAGGACTTGTCGTATGAGGAGCTTCCAATAGTGATAGTTGATCGACAAGTCAGGTAGATGCGGAATAAGGAGATTCCTATGGTTAAAGTGATATGGAGAAAACAGTCTATGGAGGAGTGCACTTGGGAGAGTGAGCAGGAGATAAGAGGTAGATATCCATTCCTATTCCAGCAATGAGGTATGCATTTTATTTAATGTTTGAGGATGAATTTATTTATAGGGGTAGAATGTAATACCCTAGAAAGTTATAACTTATATATATGATTTAATTCTCAGTATGTGGCTCAAAAGCCTTGAAATGATGGGAAATAATTTTAGAAACACAGTTAGAAAGCGAACTAATTACCTTTCCGGCAATTGGTAGTGTCGAGAATATTGCCGAGAAATTAGTAGTCTGGTCAACAGATGAATTTCTGAATTTGACCAGGGGGTAAAAGATCATATATATACATGTGTAATTGTAATACCCCAAGCAGAGCTAATTAGATGACAATAAACTGGAAGATTGAAAAGCAGTGATTATGTAATGACAAAAATTAAAGATATGAAAAACAGTTACGTAAGACAGCATAGAACATAAGTAAAATTAAGGAATTAAGTAAATATGACAGAATATAGTAGAATATGATAAAAGGTGTCGGAATGTGATAGAATGATTAATGTTAGAAAAATATGAGTAATTTAAGTTAATAAGAATTAATCAAGTTGGCAAGAGAAAATGAATAGTCAAGAAATGATAGTAAGAAAAAATTTTGATACGTAGATTAAAGACTTAGGAGCAAACGACTGTAGAGACAGACATGGAATATCAAACATAGTCAATGGAAGCCTGTAATGGAGGATTCAAAATGGTTATAAATTAATTAGAAGTTAGTAGGCATGAAAAAAGGATGGAAGTGCAAAGGAGTAAGGTATTTTAGGGAGGAAAAGAGAATTTTTCAAATAAAAGGCAAATAGGACCCACCAAATTTGTCAACATTTGCATTAGTAGAAAGGTCAAAATTTTGGCCTTTTGATTCAAGTATGAGCCGGCCAAATAATGTAGCAAACATAGAATTTTAGTTGTTTTAATTTAAGTTAAAGTAGTATAAGTATTACCTTACATTTGTTAAATTTTGATTGGAGCAAAATTTTCATCCATATCTTCCATCTTTCTTTTGTTCCTTTATGTATATAAAAGACAAAAGAAAATAAATTTGACCACTTTATCACAAGGATGGCTGGCCATAATGAAGTTGGTGGCAAAATAATTCAATTGTTTGCCTAAATAAATAATTATAATAAAAGAAAGAACACTTGTCAAAATTGTAAATTAACAACTCACTTATTCTAGACAATTCTAAACTTTTCGTACACAAACTTGACAAAAGTTGATAGAATTTATTTAAGTCTTACAAAAGCTAATAAATAAGAGACAAGCAAGAGATGAAACGGGAAAATAGCCATAGAAAGTCTCCAAAGAAATAAAGAAAGGAGAAGGAATAAAAAACAAAGAAGGCAAAGGAAATAGAAGATTTGACTAAGGTAAAATTCTGTCACTTGGTGTCTACTGTGTTTAATTTTAATTTTTGAGTTAAGTAATTACTGAAATTATGTAATTAAGAAAACATGATGATATATGAGATTATAATTAAAGAATTAGGGTTTTAATTGAAGGATATATATTGGGAATTTGATAGATTGAGTAAAGTTTGTTTTGTGACTAAATTGGAAATCTAGATCCTGTAGATACAGTAAATTGTGGCTAATATTCCGAAATATTAAAAACTGAATTTGAAGATGGTTAAAACATGAAAGTTATATATAAATATGTTAACTAGATTTATGTAAAGGGAATTTATAAAATACAAAATAAGGATAGATTTATTAAGTAAAAACTATGACTGACTTGGAATTAGGTTTTTTAGAAAATGCTACTGTATTTTTATTTTACATAATGATAGAGACAGAATTAGAAGAAGTGTTCAAAATGAAAAATGTTTATTGATGTATTATATATTGTCTTGTAAAATGGTTTTGTAATTGGAATTGTGGTTTATGAGATATTAGGTTATAAGTATAGACTACCCGAATTGACTGTTTAACAGAACATAGGTTATAGAATTCTATTAATTTGAGGACCATAAAATTTGAATTAGAGAAAGTATTAAAAATGAAAAATTTTCATTTATATGTTATATAAATGTTTGTAAAATGGTTTTGTAATTGGATGAGTATGAAATTAATTATAGATATGGAAACAGAGTATGTCTGAATAGAGGTTTTAGGGTAATAATTTAAATTTGGAAATTCATTAACAATTTTACAATGATACAAAAATTTTGAAATTTGTATATGTTATAATTCTATGTGTCTATTTTCAATAGAATAAGGAATTACAGTAATTGGTTAAGTATTGATTGAATTATTAGTAGAAGAACAGGATCTGCCAGAATAAGATTTCAGGCAGAATACAGAAAGCAGGGTTAGCAGTAGGGTTAAGTTCAAACTGACACCATATGATATGTAGAACTTGAACATAGCTGAATTTTGGATATGTTAGACCCTAATATGTCTAGTTTAAGTAGGAAAAAGAATCAAAGCAATTGGATAAGTGTAGACTGAGTTAGAGATAGAAATGTCCGAACTTCCAAAATGAGATTAATAAATGAGAATTGTTAGGCTAAAAACCCTAAGTATAAGAATAAATGGAAATTTAATGTAACACCTCTGTCAAAACCTAGAACCTGAACGACAAAGGGCTACTTTGGAGAATTTTGACTTGACTTGATTATTGCGATTTGCTATATGTTTATGCTTGAATATGACAAGTATGCATGTTTTATGATGTGTTTGTATGATTAGGGGAGGTTAAAAGACTGTTAGGAAGCAATCGAGTAAAATTTGTTTTTTGATGAACTAGGGGCAAAATGGTCATTTCACACCCTTTGAGTTTTTAGTGAAAATTAACACTATATTTGATGGTAAAAGAGAATATTAGGACATAAAAATAGAGATGTAATAGTCATATGAATTAATTTTGGAAGATTAAAGCCGGTAGAAAATAATTACGAGAAAGGTAACTGAAAAGGGATCGAATTTGAACTAGGGGTAGTATAGTCTTTTCCTAAGGTATACGGACTTATATGGTGTATGCAAATGTATGGTGACCATTTTAGTTAGCCTAAATCAAACCATTAGATGGAAAGAACAAGAATTGAATGGTTAGTAAGCTAATTTTTACTATAGAATCAATGTATAGGATTATAAACATGATATTTAACTTGATTTTTCACACCTCTTCTTCAACCTTAGCCATTTTCATACAAACTTTCTCTTTCTTCCTTAAGCAAGTTTCGGCCACTTTGATTCTTCATCATACCAAGTTATTTTCTTTCATTTCTTGATTCAAACTAGCTAATTCCATCATCCTAAACACAATTATAACCTTAGAATCAAAGAAAAATCAAGAAAAGTTGATAAATCAAAGAATCAAAGAAAAATCAAGAAAAGTTGATAAATCAAAGCTTAGAAGATTTCAAAGAACTATTGAAGAAGTAAGTGTTTTTACCTTTCTTTTGGTTTAATTTTGATCTTTAGATGTTCCTTGTTATTAATTTGTAACAAATATGTGTTTAGGTTGAAAGAAAATAAAAAATTTAGAGGAAACCCTAACTTGGAAGAGGTAAGATTCAAATGTGTTATTTTGATGGAGTTTTGGTTCAAATGTAATGTATTTGATATGTTTATGATGAATTAGTAGCCATTAGATGGAAATAAATTCATTTGGTTGAATTTCAAGATTGGCCAAAATGTGTAGTGTTCAAAGATGAATTGATGCTTTGGTGTTTAATAGGTTGGAATGCTTGAATGTTATGCATTTGATGTGTATTTATGTTGTTTGGATGGTTGATGTTGAAAAATAAAGAAATGGAGGGACTTCCATCAAAATCAAACCATGTTTATTTTATAGGTTTAATGGGTTAGGTTGAAGCAATTGAGAAGGAAGGGTTTGAATATAGATATGTGGTGTATGAAATGTAAATGTATGAGTTTAGAAATGGAAGTAATGTTTGATGTAAGTTACTTAGAAAGTAAACTTGTAATTAGGTGCATGTATGATATGGAATGTTGAATTAGGTGTGTATAAGTTCTTAACTTGGTATAATAATGATGAATATATGAAATGTAAGTGGAATATAGTGATAGAAATGTGTTTGATGCATAAAAGATTGGAAAAGTGTTAATTGTATAATGTGATATATATTGTGTATGGTTGATGTCTTTTGATGTGAATAAGGTGTTTTGTAATATATTTAAGTCTTACTAGATTGTTATATATGAAAATAGGTGAACCGTTGGGTACTCCAGCTGGGAGTGTCGAGCGGCGGACCAGTTAGGGCCTACGAGTCGTGCTTTGGGGGTTAAAGTGTACTTTTCGCATCTAAGGTGAGTTTATATGTATAATCATGCATGATTTGCATTATATATCATATAAAATGTCATTTTGAATGATAAACCAGCACTTGATATTCTAAAATACTTACAGTGCATTTTTACCCTGAAATAAGCCTACCGAAATAACTTAAATCGACCTAAACTTTGACTGGCTATAAAATGAAACCTAAAAAGCCAATTGAACCCCTACTTGGCCCAATCATCTAGTTTTCCCTAAGCTTTCAAATGGTACCTCATGGTCCACCTAAATCCACTAATAGCATAGTTAATCAGAAACTACTCAAAAATCCCAAAATGGACCCGTAACGGCGAGTGCCAATTGCAGCAGCGCAATTGGGCCCCGATAGCCATTTTTATCACTTGACTTGAACTTGTTCTATTATTCATTGTGGATATATATTGGATTGTTCCACCCCTATATGAGTTGAATTTATGCTATCTTTATTGTTCTATGGAGACACACCCATATGGTATTATAACAGGGCTACCTTGATGGTGTAGCGGGTAATTCCATCGACCGTGTGCACACTGGTATTCATTGGACCATTGCTAGGGAGGGGTGTCACATTCTATAGCCGTAAGGAGTGATCTCCCTTACGTACATCGGATTATGCACGATTGTGCTATTATAGTGGGATTGCATTTTTCATTGGACCCAATCCTATTATATCATATGAGAGTTGACTCATACACTGGATATTCATATGGAAACTTGTTTCACCCCATATTTGCCATCTTATATTATTTCTACAGGTTATTTGTGAGCAATCATGGTATTATGAACATTTACTGCATTTTTATATATATAGATTCACTGAGTATTTTTATACTCACCCCCCGTAGTTGTCATTGTTTTTTAGGGCAGCAGTGAGACTCGAATTCCATTGGCACTATCTATCCTCGCCTTAGAATTTTTCTACTTATACCATGTAAATGTAATACCTCATTTTAATCTGACTCTAACCCTTAAAAAGAACCTTAGGGGGGAGATTTTTCTTTTCTTTTGAATGTGTTGTTAATATGTATTTATGTTTGAAATTGATGATTATGCATATTATTTGAATTAGTTTTAGGCATGGAAGTGGTTTAAAGGCTTCTTGTAATATCTGCCATTTTGTAGTGTATTTATTGATTTTGTATGTTTGGAGAATTTATTAAATTTTAAATGAGAATATTGAGAATTTCAGAAATTTTTGTTTTGGATTCTGCAGGATTCAGTAATGATCATTTCATGTTCTTAAAGACATAATTTGGTGAAGTGTAAAACATGAAAGTTGTTAATTTATGTCTTAGCTATAATTATGTAAAAGGGTTTGATAAAATTCTGTGTATGTGATGAGTTGTGTCTATTTGAGCAAGGCTGGTCTGGTTGAGAATTTCTGCAGGGATGCAGTCTCTGTTTGGAATTACTGGGAATGGCTGAGGCAGAATTTGCTGAAGTTGTGAACAAGAAAAATGTTCCTTTGCATGTTGAGATGATGGTTGTAAAATTTCAAAATTTTTGGATAAGTATATCTCAGTGGAGAGTGATTTGTATCAGGGTTGTTCGGTTAGATTTTGGGGCAGGAGTCTGGGTGACTTTTGGAGAGTTACTACGGTCTATGTGTTGGTTATTTTGATTTGAAATTTTGATATATTGTGCCCCTGTATGTTAGTTTTAAGTGATAAAAAGAATTAGTAAGTTTGGATGTTTGTAGCTCATTTGCGAGCTAGCTAAGTGGGAGATGTTCAGGCAGGAGTTTAACTTAAAAGAATTTGGTAAGGCGAGTCAGCGAAGTGCGAGGAGGCATTTTGCAAATTGAAAATGTGAAGTGGCATAATGGCGAAGTGGGTTTGCCGAAGTGGCAATAAGGCGAAGAGCTCTGGCGAAGAGGATTTGGCGAAGAGGCATTGTACGAAGAGAAAATGTGCGAAGTGGCAGTTCTCAAAGGAGCGAAGAAGCGAAGAGGCGAAGAAGCATTGCCGAGGTAGCATATGAGAGGAAGAGTTGCGAGGAGAGTTTGGCGAGGCAACATATGGGAGGTAGCATATGCGAAATGGAGTGTGCGAGGCAGCATGCCGGATCAAGTTTGGTGAGCTAGAAGTGAGAAGTGGGATTGGCGAGCTGGTTAGGCGAGGCAGCTTTGCCGAGGCAGGTCTGGTGAGGCAAGCTAGCCAACGTGTTTCTGGGCAGAGGTCTATTTAACCCCTAGTAAACCCAGTAGCGTTTCACGATTTTTCTTTCTTTCTTCCACCGAAAGTTTTAGTCTTTGTTTCATATTGTTCCATTTTATATTCTAAGGCATTAATACTTAGATTAATGCAATAGACTTCTAGATTAGTCTATATTAAGACAGAACCATCAATTTGAGCAGTATTTTGTAGAAATCTCAGTTTGGAGGAAATAAGGTAAATTTTCTTCCTAAGTTATTTTCTTTGGATTTATTTAAGTCTATGGGTTAGGATAATTAATTCTAGGTACATAGAAATTATTACTAGTGATCTGAAGCAATTAATGGTAATTAATATGGGAGAAATTTGGAGGTTGAGACTGCTATGAACAGTAACTCCGAAAATTTAATGTGAAATTTAATGCAGTTTTCTTTAAGAAATAGATGGAGTTGTTGTTGGAAATTAAGAATAGAGATTCTAAGATAATTAATTAATGAGGAATTATGTGGAATATTATTATTTTGGGAAACCTTAATTTTTGTATATTTGGGAATTTCTTAGGAGGAGAAATTCAAAATTTATTGAGGGATTAAGTGGCAGATTTTGCTAAGGAGAAACTAAAAGAATTT
>CANXYC010032440.1:0-35256 GCA_948193065.1 Aleurites moluccanus
TATATATACACACACACATATATATACAAAAATCGTATATGAAAATAGTAGGTGTTACATTCTCCCCCCTTCAATTAAATTCGTCCTCGAATTTAAATAGAACATATCTCAAAACTGAAATAGAGATGGGTACTGTTCCGCATCTCCTGCTCACTCTCCCATGTACACTCCTCTATCGATTGGTTCCTCCATAACACTTTAACCATAGGGATCTCTTTGTTTCAAAGCTTTCTGACCTGCTGATCAATAATCTCCACAGGTAGCTCCTCATATGATAAATCCTCACTGAGATCCACATCCTGCATCTCTAAAATGTGTAAGGGATCAGAAACATATCTTTGCAACATCGATATATGGAATACTGGATGTACATAGCTCATACTGGGTGAAAGATCCAATCTATAGGCCACATTGCCAATCCGCTCAAGTATCTCAAATGAGACTATAAATCGTGGTGACAGCTTGCCTCTCTTCCCAAATCTCATAACTCCTCTCATCGGTAAGATCTTTAGGAAGACATGATCCCCAACAGAGAACTGTACATCTTTCTTCTTTGGATCAGCATAACTCTTCTGCCTACTGAAGGCAGTCCTCATCTGCTCTCTGATCAAAGGAACCTTCTCCATAGTCTCTCTAATTAGTTATGGTCCCTCTAGCTGCTTTTCTCCCGGCTCCACCCAATACACCAGTGATCTGCACTTTCTACAATATAGTGCTTCAAATGGAGCCATACCAATCGAGGAGTGATAGCTGTTATTGTAAGAAAAATCAATCAATGGCAGATAATAGTCCCAACTACCTTTGAAATCCAGAACACATAACCTGAGCATATCCTCTAAGGTCTGGATCATCCTTTTGGACTGCCCATCAGTCCGTGGATGGAAAGCAGTACTAAATCGTAGCTGGGTACCCATAGCCTCCTGAAATTTCTGCCAAAACCAGGATGTGAACTGTGTACCCCGATCAGATATGATCGCCAATGGAACTCCATGAAGACGCCCAATTTTATCAACATATAACTGTGCATACTGAGCTGCTGAATAATTGGTCTTAATCTCTAAAAAGTGTGCAGATTTCGTCAATCGGTCCACAAAACCCAAATAGAGTTATACCTCCTCGAAGTTCATGGTAGACCAACTATGAAATCCATGGTAACCTGTTCCCATTTTCACTCTAGCAGCTCCATCTCCTGGAGTAGCCCTGATGGCTTCTGATGCTCAAACTTAACCTGCTGACAGGCTAAGCACTTCGATACAAAATGAGTTACATCTTTCTACATCCCAGGCAACCAATAAACAGCTCTGAGATCTTGGTATATCTTGTTGATCCCTGGATGTACACTGTAAGCAGAATAGTGTGCCTCTCACATGATCTAATCCTGTAGCTCATCACAATCCGGTACACAAATACGTCTCCCACATCTCAATATCCCATCATCAATAGTGAACTCTGTCATCCGTCCACTCTAAACCTCTCTCTTCAGCTTCAGAAGATGAGGATCTCTGTCCTAGGCCACTTTTATATCATCTATCAACAGTGACTATCAGAGCTTGATTTTGATCCTGGGAACCTAAATCTAATTCTACCCCACAATCTGCCAACTGTCTCAAATCTCGAATCAATGGCCTCCTGCCAATCACAATATGAGCAAGACTACCCATCAATTTCCTGCTCAAGGCATCAGCCACTATATTGGCCTTCCCTAGGTGATAGAGAATCTCACAGTCATAATCTTTCAGAAGCTCAACCCATCTGCGCTGCCTCAGATTTAGATCTTTTTGCTAAAATATATACTGTAGACTCTTATGATCAGTATATATCTCGCATTTAGACCTATATAGGTAGTATCTCCAAATCTTTAAGGCAAAGATAACTGCTGCCATCTCTAGATCATGAGTCGGATAATTTGCTTCATGCTTCTTTAACTGGCGAGAAGTATAAGCAATTACCCTACCAATCTGCATCAGAACACACCCTAGGCCAATTCGCGAAGCATCACAATATACCGTAAATTTCTCCTCCTCTACTAATAATGCCAAAATCGGAGCACTGGTAAGGCAATACTTCAGAGTCTGAAAACTCCGATCACACTCATCCGTCTAGACATATCGCTCATGTTTCCTCATCAATCTAGTCAAAGGAGCTGCAATACGAGAGAAATCTTTCACAAACCTCTGATAGTAACTAGCCATACCCAGAAAGCTACGAACCTCTGAAATACTGATAGGCTAGGGCCAATTAGCAACCGCCTCAATCTTCTGAAGATCCACCATAATACCATCTTTACATATAACATGCCCCAAAAAGCACACTTCAATTAACCAGAATTGACATTTAGATAATTTAGCATACAGCTGGTGTTCCCAAAGTGTCTGTAACACAATTCTCAAATGCTCCCTGTGCTCCTCCTCACTCCTGGAATAAATAAGGATGTCATCAATGAAGACAATGACAAACTTATCCAAATAAGACCTGAACACCCTGTTCATAAGATCCATGAAAGCCGTTAGAGCATTTGTCAACCCGAATGGCAATACGAGAAACTCATAATGGCCATAACGAGTTCTGAAAGCAGTCTTGGGTATATCTCCACTCTTAATATTTAGTTGATGATACCCAGACCTCAAATCAATCTTAGAAAAATGGCTGGCACCCTGCAGCTGATCAAATAAGTCATCAATATGTGGCAATGGATATTTATTCTTCACTGTGACTTTGTTCAGCTGCCTATAATCGATACACATCCACAAGGAGCCATCTTTCTTCCTCACAAATAAAACCGGTGCACCCCATGGAGAATTACTAGGCCTGATAAACCCTCTATCCAATAGCTCCTGTAACTGAATCTTAAACTCCTTCAGTTCTGCTGGAGCCATTCTGTAAGGTGGAATAGATATCGGATCTATGCCTGCATGCACCTCTATCTCAAACTCAATCTCCCTATCAAAGAGCAATCCTGGCAACTCCTCAGGAAAAATATCAGGGAACTTCTGAACTACTGCTATCTGAGTCAAACGTACAGAAGACTTCTGTACATCTACCACTTAAGCCAAATAGGCTAAACAGCCTTTCCCTATCAACCTCTAAGCTTGGATAGCAGATATAAGGTTAACCCGGAACTCCCGAATATCACCCTGAAACTCGAATTCCTGCTGCCCCTCAGGCTGGAATCTAATCCTCTTCCTATAACAATCTATCACTGCCTGATGCCTAGTCAACCAATCCATACCCAATATCACATCCAACTCAAGCACATGCAACTCAATCAAGTCAACACGCAAAATATGATCATCAATCTCAATAATGCAATCAGGATAGAAATAATCAACATCTACAGAATCTCCCATAGGAGTAGCAACAGACAATGGAATATCTAATAACCTCCTCTCCTTATTCAATTTGGGTACAAAATGTAAGGACACAAATGAATGAGTTGCACCCGAATGGAATAAGGCATCTGCAGCCTCATTCTGAACCAGAATAGTACCTATGACAATATTATCTGATCTCTGTGCATCCTGAGTGTTGACTGCAAATACTCTGCCCTGGCCTCTGCCAGCTGGAGCTTGACTGTCACTGGGAGCCTGACGTCCCCTACCCCTGCCTCTGGCTACTGTCTCTCTGCCCACACTCTGGCTAGTATGAACTCCTGGCTGAGATACTGTGACTGATGGCTGCTGATCAGCCCTTAATGGACAACTACTCATATAATGGCCCTGCTGGCCACACTTCAAGCATGCACCTGTCCTCCTCCATGCCTCCTACCACAATACCCACAAACAGGGATGCTGGGTGCTTAAGTAACCGATCTACAAGAACTCTGAGAGTATGCATGCGCTGACTGTACTACGACCTGACCCCTACTCTGTAGCCTCCTCCTCTGACTACTGCTAGTAGATCTCTACTCAAACCTGAGCACGGGCTCTGCCTGCCTAGGATGGGAGCTGCTCTCCCCTCTCCTACTCTGTGACCCTGAGCTACTCTTCCTATTCTGTTCTCTTTTGGCTCTCTCTGTCTTATACTTCTCTTCCATCTGAGTAGCTTTATCTATCACTGTAGTTAGAGAAGTAAACTCTGTGGCAAGAAGGGCATTATGTAATGCAACATTCATTTTCCTCCTGAACTTGCTGATCAAATCAGCCTCTGTGGGTATTAGGTGAGCAGCATATCTACTCAGCCAAATGAACTCCTCAGCATAATCCTCAACTGAACGATCCTCCTGTTCCAACTGCTCAAATCTCACTAGGTTACGGGTCCTAACCTCCTCAGTAATGAACTCATGTATCAAACCCTGGCGGAACTCTGCCCAGGTGGGTAGGTGCTCACCATATAATTTGGTCTCTACATGTCTCGAGAACCATGTCCAGGCCTTCCTTTTTAGTAACAGCCCTACCAACTTAACTTATCTGAGCTCAGAACAAGGTAGTCTTCTAACATAGAGATTCCGCCCTCAGCAATCTCTCTCCTATCACCTTGTGTAGCTGGCTCCCTCTGAGCCCTCACTGGATACACAGGAGCCGGTGCCACAACCTCTGGTGCTACAGGTGGCTGAACTACTGCAGGAGCAGGTGGTGGTTGTGCATGCTGCCTCTCTCTCTCCTCATCTTTGCCATCTCTCTCCTAAGCTCCATCAACCCTCTCATCATCTCAACCCTCCAAGGGTCATCTCCTCTATCAGAATCCTCTGAAGTCTTCCGGGATCGAGACGGGCCTTCAGATACACTCATCTCCCTCACTAGGGACTCATTGGAGGCAACCTCAGCCTCCTAGGTATCTCGGTCTCTACTATCTGACATATCTGAAATATCTGTCCAGAAAATCCGGGAAAAAATATCAGAATATAGAAAAACGTAGAATATAGGCACATAACAGATGATTACAACAATAGCTGACAAAGAAAGTCCTATGCTCCATGGTATTCTTAATTCTATCCCATTATGTAACTAGTCACTATCCGTCTGTTTCCTAGATTCACATTCTATAAACCTAGAGCTCTGATACCACCTCTGTCATGACCCGGTTTCCCGAGCCGCGATGGTACTAGGGCGCGGGAGATGCCAATGGTGACCGACACCCGTAGAACCTAATATCCATTACATCAATCCTATCAACTCAATATATAATTCATATTCATTAATAATCAATCAGGCCATTAACCTGTCATACATTCTGAAATATTTGAAACATCAGTTATCACAATATCATATCAGTTCATAAGATCAACCATATAATAATACCATCATCAGATACATATTCATTTCTTAGCTAACCCGTACAAACTCATGGAGCAGCTAGATCATGAACACCAAAATAAATGTTATCCAAAATAGAGCATATGTTAATACAGCTGAAAGTCTGTGGCAGAATCCCTAGAGAAATAGAAGTATGGATTTAAGCAATTTGATATATCAAATGATGCATGTAGAACTCACCTAAGCCTTCCAATAGCCAAAGCAATAGCCAATTGCACCAATTCCTCAAAATTCCTAATTTTTGGCTACTTTGAGAATTCAATTTTCACAATCTACAATTCCACATCAAATTAATTATCAATTAGTTGTTCACTTACACCCAATTGACTAATTCTATCATCAATTTATAAAACTCATCACTAATTTATCAAATCATATCTCAAAGTTCCAAATAAACCCTCAATTTTAGGGATTTCCACAAATTAGTATTAATTTAGGTAAAATAACACTAAACCTATTTATTTTTACCTAAATAATATCTAATTAATCAATTAAAATCAATAAATAAACCCTTACCTCAAATGAGTTAAAATGGCAGAATTTTATACTCCAATGCCTCTTAAGATTTCCAGCTCTTTTCCACAAGCTAAGGATGGAAAAGAGATGAGCACATATTCTATGTATGATTTCCATGAATTTTCTCCATAAATTTTGATGAAGAAATCATGAAATCGAAGAAGAAGAAGAAGAACAATGTTCGGGCTTCTTTTGGAGAAAAGACGAATACGGAGAAAACAGAGAAGAAATAATATAAGTTATCATGTTTATTGCATCAGTTACTGCCCCTTTAAATAGGCTATTGCATCATTAAAAATTCTGCCTTGTCATTTTTGCTTCGCCAGTCCACCTCACAAATGCCAGCTCGCAAATGCCAGCTTGCTAATCCCAGCTCGCCAATCCCAGTTCGCCAATGCCTCTTCGCATTGCTGACTCGCAAATGCCAGTTTGCCAAATCTAGCTCGCCAATTTCCTCTTCGCAATGCCGGCTCGCCATTGCCTCTTCGCAATGCTGGCTCGCACTTCCCTATTTGCATTTCCAGTTCGCACTTTCCTCTTCACAATGCTGGCTCGCCATTGTCTCTTCGCAATGTCGGCTCGCACTTGCCACTTCGCATATGCCGGCTTGCACTTCTCTCTTCGCACTTCTAGTTCGTGTTTTCCTCCTCGCATTCCCAGCTCGGCATTGCCTCTTCGCAAGGCCAGCTCGGTATTGCCACCTCGCATGGCCAGCTCGCCAATACCAACTGGAAAACTACTTAACTCAGTTCGCGAAAAACGCTATAAATATTCTAACTCCTCAATTCTTTTAACACTTAGAATATATATACATATTTTAGGAATTTCAATCAATATTATACCAAGGAATATTTTCCATGCTCATTTACTACCATCATCAAAATAATTAAATAAGTAAAACTTTTATACTTATCACATAATCAATTAATTAGGCCAATTCTATTTAAATATATATATATATATATATATATATACACACACATATATGCAAAAATCGTATATGAAAATGATAGGTGTTACATTAGTATCTTTCCTGAAGAAAGCATCAATTTTGCAATTCCAGTGTGAGTGACCTGTACCTCGTCACCATCATAATTCTCCACAATATCTCTCACTTCAGTGACTTCTGTGAGTAAGTTCTTATTATTTGTAGCATGACAGGTAGCCCCACTATCTAACCACCATTTAGAGGGGCACTATTCTCTCCACCCTTCATCATTCCAATGAAGGCTCTCAGCTTAGATTGACCAATTAGCATATTAGTCTCTTTTTGTGGTATGTCAATATTTGGCTTCCTTAGTAGCTTACACTCTGCTGCCCAGTGACCCCACTTTCCACAGTTATGGCACTTGTCCTTCTTCTTCTTTTTGAAGATAGTCTTTTTAGAGTCTAACTGTGAAAAGGATTCACCCTTTGGTGACTTGGACTTTTTAGGATATTTCTTAGAATGTGAAACTAAGTTGGCAACTGACTTTTGTTGTCCAACTTGTTCCAATCCCTTCTTAGCAATATTTTAATCCTCAATGTGAATATTCCTTTTTAATTTGTCCAGTCTCATATGTTCTTTTAGTTAGTGCATTTCAGTCTTGAAAGAACTCCATTCGACGGGTAGCTTACTCAATACAAGACCGACAAAGAGATTATCAGACATATCATAGTTTTCCTCTTTCAGCTTATTCCTCAGATTCTCAAGTTTAATCAATTGAGAGGTAATGCTCAAATTCATATTGAATTTAAAGTCAAAGAACTTCTCCGCAAGGAGAGTTTTAGAGAGCCCCTCTTACTTTTGGAACTGAGCGTTCAAGCGATCCCATATCTCTTTCGCCATCTTATACTCACCATAGGTCATAGCTAGACAAGGATTTAGAGAATTCAACAGGTAATCTCTACAAAAGTTCTTATCTTTGTTCCATTGATATTCATCAACATTTTCAGTAGTAGATGTAAAATCTCTCAATACATTATAGAATATTTCACGTTCTTTCATGCCAAATTGAACATATAATTTTTATCCATGAAACTCAGTAGCATCAAATGATTGCAGTTTGATAATATCATAGGAACTATGTTTTTCCATTTCAAATAAATCAATGAGTTAGAAAGAGTGCACCTTGAAGTTCTTTAGCTCTCAAAGGACAAATAAAGCCTCTAACCTTTGTCAAACTGTACTATAGAGGAGGAATTAGCCAAAACAGACCTCAAAATTGGATCAGGTGCGCCCAAAAACCTTAAGATGAACTGCAATTTATCGTCTGAAAAGTAGCCGAAAAAGTCTTTCTGCCGGTCAACGGTCGGTCAACAGTTAACTATCTGACTCAACTTTGACTCGCCCAAGTCAACTTGCCCGACTCGCCTAGGTCAACTCGCTTGACTCGCCAAAAACTTTCACACAATTAGAAAACTTCTGACGGCTGTATCTCCTCCGTCCGACCTCCGTTCAAGGCCCGTGACCACTCAAAACCTTCGTATCGACGAGTAGAACAAAGCCCAGTTAGTCTTTCCTCCTAAAATGGATTGTAGACTATGGGATCTGAGATCAAAGATTTCGGTCCACAGCAAACTCAAACTTAGATTTCGGACAACTCCACCGTCGGATTGGAAAACGGATGACACCGTTGAGTTCGTCTTGTCGAGAGCTTCAAGTAAATACCTTACTCACTCAAATTTGATATACATAAATAATACTTTAAGATTGTTGGAAGTATTTGGTTTGAGAGAGATTGGTGACTTGATGTATTACACCAAGAGATATCAAGTTTGGAATGCTCAACAGTATTACCTCCAGCTAAACTCTCAAGAGTTTATATGCAAATTATTGAACTCCAGCCCAATGAACCCCTAATAACCAAGCCTTCACGTATTAGGATTGTAAGTGAATATATTATTTGAACTATACTTTAAATATATCCAACATAATTTTTCTTTTATCTTTAATTTCTGTCACCAATCAAAGAATGATGATGAAAGGAAAAGACAATGAAACTAGAAAAACTTGTTTAGATCATATAATCTATTTGTAATCGATGAAGAGCATTTCAATGACGTACTTTTATTAGCAAAAGTTTTTTTTGTAACTTAAGATGATTTTTTTTTCTTTAGTTTATTTTTTTTTTGTGCTTTACCTTGAGAGATTTTGATATTGGTGATACCAAAAGACCTAATAATCTATACATTTCCATTGTGTTAGAAATTAATTAATAATTTTCTTAGTAGTTTTGTTTATATTTATATGAATAATAAATTAATGCTTAGTAACATTAACGCGAAATTATCATATAACAGTTTCAAGTAATTAAATCTTGAAAAATATTATTATAAATTATATGACAATTTTTTAATATTTTGATCGTTTATAATTTTGAGATTTATTGTATTTAAATTTTATTTACTTTATAATTTCTTGATTTCATCGTTGGTGAAACTTGTATTTATAAAAAGATTAACTCTTGTTAAATAAAATATTATAATTATATAATTCAATTTATTATTTGACATCTTTTTTTTTAAGAAAAAAAATCTAATAGGGAATAAGTAATAATTTTCTTAAGCCAATGCACGATTTCAACTTTTAAATTGATAAATGTGAAGCATATAGGAGTGATATCAAAGATTGACTAACTTGGAAAAACATAGGATAATAGATGAATTGTCAACTATTTGGATTAAATGTCCTTCATGTCATCATATAATATATGAGAATCTCAAACTACCAATGTTTCATTCAATACTAGATATTCATTTGAAATAATTCAATTTAATTTAATTTTATTAATAGTATTAAATTATTTTTTAAGAATTATTATAAATATAATATGTAAATAATGAATTTATTTTATTTTTAATTATCTTTAATTATTTAATAATAATTAATAATATTAAAATTTTAAAATATTATAATATATATTTATATAATCTCATGATAAATTAAACTGTAATAAAATGAAATTTCTTACGAAATGATATAATTTTTATATTAAAAAAATTAAATTCTATAAATTAACTCATTCCAAACAAAAAAAAAATTGATAGAAAAGAATTCATTTGAATTGAATTCTTATAAAATTTGAGTTTTTAAAGAAAGGTAAGTAAGACCATACCAATAAATAACTGTCAATTATTAAATTAGGAAAATATATAGTAGCACAAAATCCATCCAATAGAAAGAGCAATAAATTTTAAATACAATTCATCCTTTTCCCTGTGGCACTAATGAAACAATATACAAAATCATTGATTACTTAAAGAATATGCAACATCATAAAATTTTAAAGAGAACCTCTTGTTTCATGCTAATATCACTTATGAATAAGTATTTTTGCACCCCAAAATATTATCGAACCCATACCAAATAGAACAGTACAAGTTGAAATTCGGTCCATCCTTAAATTTGTTGAATGAGCTTAAAATAACTAGTTACACCCTGGAAGAGTGGCGGCACCATCCAAAAAGGTAAGGTGGTGTTGCCTACCAGTGGTAGCAGTTTGAGCCCTAAAGTTGTTGCCGACTAGCATTAAGGCTGCCGCCCTCATGAAGGGGGCGAAGACACCACCCCCTCCGATCGACAACGCCTCTTATAGCTCATGTCAGATTTTTTTTATTTTCCATTCTGGTTTTTTGTTGTTGCCTCCTTCTTTGTGGTTGCCAACCTCCTTCATAGGCAGCACCACCATCCTCCTATAGTGGCAATACCAAGCCTAGGTTGTGGTAGCTTTCTTTTTTGCATAAATTTCACCAAATCCTACATCGAAAGTTTACAAACTTTCACCACCAACCTTTCCCTATAAATAGAAACCTATGAACACATAATTTTGCACTTCATTGTGTATACCTAGACTTTTATAGGTTATGAAGTGGCGGAGCAACAAAGCTTTCCTGAACTTTCAGGGTCCCAGGATGTAGCCGGACTCATATCAGACATAACGAAACCCACCACGGACTCATAAGACAAAAAAATAGCTTGAAACCCTCAAGCCTATGCCCTACTCAGCAGTTACTGCCAGCCAAGTATGGCATTGCTGCCATCCCTATGGCGATGCCACCAGCCTTTATTCCAATAGCTACCAATGTGTATGGTGGCAACCCCTCCACTATCCGGTGGCCCCAACATTATTCACCTTCTTTTTAGACCATATTGCCCTTGGATACATATAAATACCCTCTCCTTCACCATTTCACTCACACCTTGATTTGCATTGAATTTTCCTTTGCATGCTCTCCATTCTCCCTTTAATTAATATTTTCTTATAAAAGTGGTTTAGTTCTCTTTGAATTTAAACTAATCTCTTTAATTTTCTTTGAATTAAAGAGATTAGAAGTTGATTTGACCTTTTGAGTCTTAAACTAATTCTCATTGAATTAATTTAGTATTTTGAAAAAAATTGGATTAATTAAAACTTGAAATTAATTAATTTGGACCTAAACCAATTTCCCCAAATACAAGTGAAAATCTGGTCTGGCAAGGCACTCCGACCACCGCCTCCTCTAAAAGTTTGAAGAAAAGTATAAATCAGATCCTTAATCAGACTTACGATAAACTCAAAATTAAACTTTTAATCAGACCTAAAATCAACTTTTAAACCGACTTAAAGTCAAATTTTTTTCAAATCAAACCCAAAATCTTTCGCAAGAACATCAAACTACGCGAATTTTGATTTACATTCAAAGGGATACATAGGCATGTTTTCAATTAAGCATAAAATCTAAAAACTCTAAAATCATTTTCCCTTTTTAATTGCTTTAAATTCATTTATTTCGTAAAATTTATGATTGACTCGAATCCGTAAGGGTTAGAGTCAATATCTCCTATTTATTTAAATTGAAAAACATATGATTAACCTAAAATCTCATGAGGGCTAGAGTTAATATCCTTAATTATCATATATGTAATAATTTATATTCTTTATTACTTTATGATTTATTTAATGATTTCCATATAAATGCCATGCTATTAACAGCTCATCACGAAAATAATATCTTCAAGTCAGAATTAATTCAAAGTCAAGTTTAAGTTTCTTAAACCGAAAACCTAATCTTATAGTGCATTTTATCCTTGTGCTTTTAATTGGAATAAAAATTGGATTTTTACCTTATATTTTTTCATAAAAAATAAATTAAGGTGACGACTTCAAAACAGAAAAATGATAAATAAAAAATCATTCACTATATCTTTCAAAACCGAAAAGCTGCTTCTGTATGGGATTGAGCCCCCTAAATGAGCATTGTAATTCCTCGAGTGGACCGGATGGGGTGCTCTGGCGAGACCTCATAGTTGGTGACTCTGGTGGGGACAAACCATTTTCAAAGAAAATAAATAAGAGGACTACCAATCAATTTGAAAATATTTTTCAAATAAATTTTAACTTGCCTTTCAAATTAACGAAGTTTGCATTGTATGCATCACTACATGGACTCTTTGTCCACTACCAGTTATGATTCTTTGCCCCTGAATCACGAATAGTATTGATCTAATAACTTTTTTCGAGTATGTTGGGAGATAGCGAAAGCATCCAACCTGCGATGAATCCTTAATCATTTTAAGATGTAATGAGCATGTAGTGCCGTTGGACCCATGCAAAAATCTTTGTTTCACATGTGGTTAGTTATATAACTACTATAGTATGACGAAACCCTTTTATCCAAGCCACCCTGCCTTCATATAGTTGAATCTTAGAACTGGACAATAGGGCCCATGAACTATAATAAATCAGATGTCATGTTCATGAAATCGATTTTCCTACGTATTCATGCATACATGCACATGTGTATATGCATAGACCATACCTCGTAAATTTGTGGATCAATACCCAAAGAGTCAATAGTCAAACCATAAACAATCTCTAAATCTAGAAAACCTGAACAATCAGACACTTATTCAAAAGATGTATATACCTGACCTGTACCCTAAACAATAAAACCAACCCACTTACTACAAAAATCGTGTGAAACCAACCCACTTACTAGAAAAATCGTGTGAAACTGACCCATTCACCAACAAACCATACCATACCCTTTACAATGAATTTGACCCACAAAACAGAAAATCGTGCAGCTTTCAAGAAAAGCTCAATGAACCTGACCTATTAAATAGTGAACTTGACCTACTAAATAGTGAAACTAATAAACTAACCATTTTACCCAAAAATCATATAGTGAACCTGATCCACTAAATACAAAATCAAATATCGGACCCAAATTGTGTGAAACCGATCCACTCACTAGTAAACTGGACATCCGACCTAACAGTGAACCTGACCCGCTTAAACATAAAACTATATACTCAACCAAGCCTGTGAACCTAACCCACCTATCAAAAGACCTTGCGTATTAGACTTGCACCTCAAATAGTGAACTGAACATACATCGTGCCCAACTCACCAAACTGAAAGCCATGTATGACAAACACTAACTTGTACCTTTTACCATAGATCCAACCCACTGATTTATATCCTTTATAGTGAATTTGACCCATCAACTTAGAGGAATTTTTTCCTTGAAAATCATATATATCAGACCTACACCGTTTATAATGAATCCGACTCACTGACATAGAAGTGTATTTTTCATCGAAAATCATGTATTTCAGACCTGCACCGTCACCCTGTATTATTTTGTGAAAGGTGCCGATGGCCAGGCCGACTGATTAGAATGACGTATTGTTGGCCCAATGGTAACCAAAAGGAAGGTGAATTGGTTAGTTTTAAAAATTAATAGGCAAATAAAAATATTGAATAAGAGAGTGAAGAGAAAATGAAACACAAGATTTTATAGTGGTTCAGCCAACTCTTTACCTATGTCCACTCCTCAAGATTACACGTGAGTATTTCATTATAATCCTTTTGTGATTTCAAGATCAAACCCAAGTGTTTTTATAAGGCTCATACTCAAACCTTACAAGTATTTTACAAGGCTCATACTCAAACCTCATAAAGTGTTTTTATAAGGCTCACACTCAAACCTTACAAGTTTTTTCTCAAAGGTCACACTCAAACCTTTACAAGTGTTTAGCTCACACTTAAACCCTTAAGAGATACAAAAGATGAGAAGAAGAAAATCTCCTTTTATTTTTTTCCAAACTCTCAATAATTAATGAGTCTCAACAACCTCAATGATTCTACAACAATAGCTCACATTTTTTGTTTTTCAATTAATAAGCTTTATAAGCTATAAATATGAATGATTTTATACAGTAACTCAATAAATGCTTTATAATGGTTGTTCTATTCTATTTCAGCTTTCCACCAATTCATATTTACACTCCTGCTTCAAATAGAGTCATTTTTCCCTATTAAATGCTCATAATTCATTTCACAGTTTTTTCAACGGCTAGTTTTTTTTCTTCTTCTGCCGATTTGCACTTATGACTTGTCTAACATTGATAAACTTCATAGCAGCTACTTGACATTTGTGGCTATGAACTTTCTTCGAGTCATGCATGTGACTTCCTTTGTCACGCTCGCGAATATCACTTAATTGAGGACTGAAGCTACTGTTTCTCTGAGGTCTTCTTAGGAGTGCCTGCTACTTTTTAGTCGCGGCTGTGACTTTCATCTCTGACATTCTTTCCATTTTGTTCTTCTTACTCGCACCTGCAACACCATAGTAACAGCTGCGAAGTACTTTGGTAATGACAACGATTGAATATTCACACCTACGAATATTGCCCTGTTTTGGACTTGGACTCCTGGACTTTCTAGACTCATTAGTCATGCCTGCGACTTTTCTGTAGCAGTCATGACTAGTCTTCTACCTTGAACCTAAGTTTTTAGACTGCTTAGTCGCGACTATGATTGATTATTTTCCCCTGCGACTGCATTCAGTCGCGGCTGCTACTGCTCAGTAGCTCTCGCTATTTCTGCAATTTCTGCAACTTGATTTCTAATGATTTATTTTATGTACTTCTCAAGAAATTCTCCCCTCTTAGCATGTGTACTTCATGACATTTTTCTTGTTATCAATATGAGTTCCAATTTTATATTGAACTTTCCCATTAAAATCTTTCAAATATGTTAAACCTATGATTTAGCAATGGTCTTGATTTCTCATACCTTAATCAACTTAAACAAAATTGTTAGTATAATTAAAATATTGATATGTTTTGTTATCATAAAAATAAACATCAAATATAATGAGGTCCAACAATCTCTCCCTTTTTTATGATGACAAAATCATACATACAAGTGTTTAAAAGATAAGCAAAGTAGTTCGTGAATATAGGATACAAACAATTGTATACAAATTCTCTCCCTTTTTTATATCATCAAAAATATTTTGCTCTTCCCTTTGAAAAAGAGTTTAGGGAAATAAAAAGAATGAATAATCTATAAAAATACTTTAATTAAGAGTATAAAATCAATTGTTTATCAAGCTCAAGTAATAAGATTACGCTTCAATAAAGCCAAATCGTAAGTTCAAAAGCTCAATACATAATGAAGTTCAAATGATTTCTCCTCTTTTTTTTTTTCAGCATATCTCCCTCTTAATAATTTAAAATATGTTCAAAGGCTACTCAAGGGATCATAAAAATAAATTTGCACACAAAAGAAATTATCAAAATAAATGAGTACAAAACAAATGGTGGAAGAATGAGGGAAATGGTTCGGCCAAGCTTAAGAGGAAGAAGATGATGGAGAAAATGAATGAAAAAAATGGCTAAGTGTTGCTTATATAGGTGGTAAATTTTGAAAATTAGATTTCTCACCCCAAAACTTTCATTATTTATACTTTTGACCCTAAAATTTTATGTAACTAATTATGTAAATTCTATTTAATTTCAGATATCATTGTGGGGAGTGAATAAACTTATTTTTAGCTGTAGTTTAATATTATATTGCTTTTGAAAAAATTTTGATCTTAGACAGATGATTTCCCAAAATGCCCCTAAATTTTTACTTATTTACATTTTGCCATTCTATTGATTTTTCATCATTCTTAACACTTTTCCATACTTTCTTTATATCAATAACTATCATTATTCTTGATCTCTCATTACCCATATGTCTGATAAAAAATAACTTGTAAATTTGATACTATACTATTTTTTTAGACTATATAATTATTTTCGGTGTTATCAGTCTGGTAATTAAGAAAATTACCTGGTAACTGAATCAAAACTCTAGGGTATTACATATAGGGGTTGACTTTGTGCCCAACACTAGCTTTACTTTCATTTGTGAATCCATCTCTACCTACACCCGACTACAATTGTGATCGCAAACTATGCTAAGCCCTGCAAAAGACATCATAGCTCTGCAGTTTCAGCATTACATATACTATATTAGGGATAACATATATTATCCATCTACCTTTCTCATCCTTTATGAGGCCTCCAACTCCAGCACCATTCCTTCCTCCCTATGACTTGCAAACACCATCTATATTTAGCTTGACCCATTTAGAAGGTGGTTTAGTCTAGGTATTAGTATCTATGTTTTTCCTCCGTAAATAAGGATTAAGTTGTTTAGGCAACAAACTCCTCTGAATTTGCTTAGCCTTGTTAATAATACACTGAACAGGTTCCCTAGAGTCGGTGAATTCTTTTCAAAAAAACCAACTAATTCCTCTAGTTCCACATTGTCCATACAACAATTCCAAATAACAGACTCCATTCAACCCCGTCTTAGTTACCAAAATTATTTTTAGAGATGTTCATATGAATCCATTTTTGAATCTCCATAGAAAAAAAACTCTTTCCAACTATTAACTAGCTGTCACCAAATGAGCTTTGCATACTCACAGTCTCTCAACACATGAATGTTCGATTCTTCAAATTTTGAACACCTTGGACAGATACTATAGTTGTCGAAAGCAAAGGCTATTGGTGGGTAATGGCTATGTATGGTT
The DNA here is from genome assembly GCA_948193065.1 of Aleurites moluccanus. Classification (NCBI taxonomy): domain Eukaryota; kingdom Viridiplantae; phylum Streptophyta; class Magnoliopsida; order Malpighiales; family Euphorbiaceae; genus Aleurites; species Aleurites moluccanus. The sequence goes on from CANXYC010032440.1 coordinate 16,608, forward strand.
GTCCAGAGAAAATTTCTTACTTGTTGAGGCCTTCTCCATTTCCATGCCTTCTCCTACTTTATATCCCTAGGACTAGTTTCTTCTTTACACTATAATTCTAAACTGTAAACCTGACACTCTTAGAATTTTGGAAGTTGTAATTTGCATACAAATATAATCGGAAAGAAGATACTCAAATTCGTTCCAACACTAATCACCTAAATTAGTAGTATAAGAAGAAATATTGTGATCTATGCAATCATCTGGAATCTCCTCCACCGCCACATTCTCCAAAGGTCTAATCCCCTCAAACTAGTTATCTTTCCAAAAACGAATAATTGTACTATTACCCAAGGTCCATAATAAACCCTTGAACATATACTTCCAAACTCATCTTATCCCATACCATGTAGTCAACATCCGATGATTTTTGCTTCCCATAGCCTGATAGACATTACCCTTATCATATTTCCCTTACAAAACTCTAACCCACAATGCCTCAGGTTTATTAATCAAATTCCAACCCAATTTCATCAAGAGAGCTTTGTTATTTCAACTAGTTTTCCTCAAACTTAGGCCACCATTTGGCTTTAGTTGACATATTTGATTCCAATTTACTAGATGCATTCGAGATCTCTCAACCGTGGAACCCAAAATAAATTTGATGAATATGTCTATCAATCTCATCACAAGTGGTCTCATGTAGCTTAGTGGTTTGCATTGAATAAATTGGAATTAATTAAAGAACTGATTAAGCTAAGGTGAGCCTACCCGCAAAAGATAGCTATTCAACATATTTCTAATTTTGTCCATTAGACTGGCATAAGTTTTCCTCTCAAACCTGCCATGGATAATAGGCACTTCTAAATGCTTGCCTATGTCTTGAGTTCGTGAAAAACCAAACCTCTTACTGATCTCTATTGCCAAATTAGAAGAGACATTTTAAGAAAATAAAATCTTTGTTTTATTTATATTCACCTTTTGTCCCGAATTACCAAAGAAAGCATCTAGGCACTTGCTAATAACATCCATTTGAGTCATAAATGCCTTAGCAAAAATAAACAAATCATCTGCACAAAACAAGTACGAGAGTAAAGGCCCATTTTTTATAGGCTTGATGGGTTTCTAGTTCCCTTCATCTATATCCTTCGAAATACAGTGTCCCAGTCATTCCATACATAAAACAAACAAGTATAGGGATAACGAGTCTCCTTGTCTAATCCCTCTTAGAGGGTGGAACAAATCTGTAACCTTGCCATTCTAAAGAAGTCTCATTAAAGGAGTACCCATACAGATTTTATATGCAACAATGTGTAGGCTTATGGGTTTTGTCTGCATTAACATTTTCAGGATTATGCACCTTTGGAATTAAGACCAAAAAAGTTTCATTAAGATTAGTTGACAGAACTCCATAAATAAAAAATTCCTTAACCATTCTAATCACTGAGCCACCCACTGTATCCCATTGGGATTGATAGAAAATAGGTTGAAATCCATCAACTCCTTCCGCCTTGTAAGATCCCTTATCAAACACCGCCTTCGTAATTTCTTCAAGTGAGACCATCTTATGTAACTTACATATTTCTGCATCAGACAGACTTAAAAAATTACAACGTATTATCAGTACCGAGATGCAAGTACTTTCTTCCTTGAATAAAGTAGAATAGAAGTCTATGGCCATCTATTTAAGCACCTCTAAATCTTCAATCCACTTACCCTCTCCATCTCGTAATGCCTCAATTCAATTTCTCTTCCTTTTAATGATCGTTGAAGTGTGAAAGTATGAAGTGTTTCTATCTCCCATTTGAATCCACTGAGCTCTAGATTTTTGGTACCATAAAATCTTCTCTTGTATCAAAATATGTTCAAGCTTCTAGCTTAATTTATTCCTAAGATCAATTAAATAAGAAGATAACTTTTTGTCCAAAGCTCATTCAATACCTGCCAATCTGTTAAGAATCTTCTTCTTTTTTCTAGAAAATATTACCAAAAACTTTCACTTTCCATTCTCTCAACTTACCCGTAAAATCATAAAGAGCTTCAAATAAGCCTTTTTCCCTACACAATTATTTCTTCACAAATTTCCAAATTTGTTATGTGTTAACCAAGTTGCTTGAAACCTAAATGATCTATTTTTCACTAAAGGTGGAGGAGTACCCCTAGTGTATATTTGGATCGGTCTATGGTCAAATTTCACTTGTGGGAGATGCTTCACTACTACTTTTGGGAAAGCAAATCTCCACTGCTTATTACATACAACCTTATCAAGCCTTTAATTCTCTAAGAAATCCTCTTTCCCAGGTAAACTTGAGTCCAATGAACCCTGGGTCAATTAAACTATATTTCTCCACGATGTCTTGAAATTCTCTATATTTGCATATGTTATCTTTAGCTCCTCTATTTTCTCACTAGTTGAAGTGTAGACATTGAAGTCACCTAAGATAAATCATAATTCTCCAATTTCATTTTTTAAACGAAGTAAATTTGACCATAATACTCATTGCATTTCTTCCACTAGACTCCTATATATAGTTGTACATAGTCCATAAATATTATAGTAAATAAATATATTTATAGTGAGTGATTTAGATGTTCCTCATATAAACAAACTTTATTAGTCAATATGAAACAATAAAACAACCATCCACGTTTATATATCCATAAAACGGTTAGATTTATATTTCTTTATTTTATAATTTATTAAGAGTAAATTACATATAGATAAAAGAGAAGATATAATTTATATTTATATAAAAATTTAATTAGTGATTCTCTCATCATAACACGTAAAAATCCAACTAAAATTTTAATTACACTTAAATCTAAAACATAGTTAGACCCAATTTATTTAATCTTTTATAATCACATTTTAATAATATATTATATAATATAGTATTTTGGACTATCTAATTTTAAATAATACATCTATCGCATAGTTAATTGGGCCTGCGTCCAGCGGTTTGTTGCTCAAACTTGGCTCCTTCGAACGTAGTGTTTTGATCCATTAACACGACAGATAATAGTGTCGTTTTATTATATGAACCAAAACACTCTCCGAGTGATCTCTCTCTTCCCCTTTCTCTTCTCTTCTATCCTTCGCTATTCTCTCTCTTTGTAAATGAAACCAGACGCTGCCTTTTTCTAATTTGCAGATCAGAGCTTTAAAGACAACAACTTGGGTACATTCTGATTTCTTTGTTATTAGCTTATGCTTTGTTTTCTTTTGTACTGTTTCTCTTAAAATGGGTCTGTGTTAGTCTACATCTGTCTATTTGATATGGTCACAATACAATATTCGAATTACTTTTCTCTATCAAGAATTCAGGCATTTGCTGTTTCTTTAAATTGTATCTTTCTTTTGTGTACTCCTACTACTGTTATCAATCAAATGAATTTGCTGTTGTGCCAAACTATTTAGACTATGCGTGAATCCTGGTCTGCTTTAGTACATTATCAAACTAGTAATATATGTTCCTTTTTTTCGTTTAATTGAAAAAAATGGCAGACGTGGTAACTAACCTCAGTTTGAACCTTCAAATGAAGCATAGCTTTGTCTTTCCTCCTCTCTTCCTAAGACATCAATTTTTTGGTTTTATCATTAAGTATCATATTTGTGGATTTTGCAGTGTTCACAGGCTTAATTTTTTTTTACTCCAGAAATATATTATTATTATTATTATTATTATTATTTGTTTGAACGAAATTCAACAATAGATTATCAGATAAATTTTGAGTCCATTTTATTGTCTTGCATAGCATTTTAAGCAATTTCTTGACTAATAATGGATGCTGTCATATTTGCTTTATACTGCATTTTCAGCAGCAGTTTAACTAATTGATGCTCACTCTTATGTTTGCTTATAGGACAGTTTACTAACACATATCAGAATTTTCAATTTTGGTCTCTTTCAGTCTTCCAGTACCTGAAACTCCTACATTCTGTGCTTAGTCTTTACAAAAAATGATCTTTTCTATGGGAAGCAGCATTGTCTCTTCGATCTTCTATTATACAATTATACATTCATTCCATCAACACCTAATAATAATAGCTAAGTAAAAAAAAAGAATGATCCCATCAAAGCCTGTAAACAGCAACCACTTTTCTCTCCTAATCAACCAAATATTATCCATTATGATCCAAAACCGTCCATTTGATACCCAACTTGCGGCCTCAACTATTACCTCTAGTTTATTAACTGTTGATTTAGTCTCTGATATTCTCCAATCAATCCCAAGATTCTTCTTCCAGTCAACACGCTCCATTGGCCGTCAGAACACTACCCGCCACCGCTCTCCTTTGAAACAGCGCAACCTCAAATTAGAATACCACAAATTCCATCAGAAAGTGCTCGTTCTTGGCCCAGCAGCTTATAGAGACCCCAAAAGAATCAATTTAGGGTTAAACAAAGCAGTGGAGTTCTTTTATTGGTTAGAAACTCATTTTAGCTTTCAGCATACTGAAATGACTTGCAGAGAGATGGCTTACGTTTTGGCTAGAGGAAATAGACTAGAAAAGCTGTTTCAGTTTCTTAAAGATATGACAAGAAGAGAGAATGTGGTTGGTATAAGACTTCTTACTACTAATACCATTACCTGTTTGATAAAATTCTTAGGAGAGGAAGGGCTGGTCAATCAGGCACTATCTTTGTTTTATAGATTGAAGCAGTATCATTGTAAACCAGATGTGTATGCTTATAATACAATTATTTATGCTCTCTGTCGAGTTGGGAATTTTAAAAAGGCGAGATTCTTGTTGGAACAGATGGAATTACCGGGTTTTATGTGCCCGCCAGACACATACACTTACACTATAATGATTAGTTCTTGTTGCAAGTACAGTTTGCAAACTGGGTGTAGAAAGGCTATAAGGAGGAGGTTATGGGAGGCTAACCATTTGTTTAGGATTATGTTGTTTAAAGGTTTTGTGCCTGATGTTGTTACGTATAATTGTTTGATTAATGGGTGTTGCAAGACTTACAGAATTGAAAGGGCTATGGAGCTTTTTGAGGATATGAATAAAAGGGGTTGTGTCCCAAGTCGGGTTACTTATAATTCTTTCATTAGGTATTATAGTGCAGTGAATGAGATCGATAAGGCTGTTGAGATGTTAAGGAGGATGCAGACGATGAATCATGGATTGGCCACTTCGAGTTCTTATACTCCGATTATACATGCCTTGTGTGAAGCAGAAAGGGTGCAGGAAGCTTGGGATTTTCTAGTTGAGTTGGTTAATGGGGGCTCAATACCTAGGGAGTATACATACAAGTTGGTCTGCAATTCAATGAAGTCAGTTGGAGAGGGCAATTTGGTGGATGATAAATTCCATAAAAGAATTAAAGATGGAATAGAAGATAGATATAGACAAGTGATGAAGGTGAAACGTATAATGGTTCCGATTCCGAAAATGATACAGTAGCATGTGGGAAGTCTAATGTTGGACGCTCTAGTCTCTAGTCATTCAGGTATGAACTTGAGCTGTGAGCTCAGAATCAGTTTTCTTTTTTTAATTCTGCAAGTCCATTATATTTGACTTTGCAGCTTGTCCATTTGATTTTTCATTGCCAGTTGTAACCCTTTTTATGAGCACTGAGAATGATGTATTTAATTATGTGTCTGCATTGGATTGAATTATTCTGTAATTTGATTGCTCTTAAATCTTGAGATAGAAAATATTCTTCAGGGTAGCTAGCACGCTACAAGAATTTGGTTGATCAATGGAAGCTGCTGCATGATCCTCTTCAGAAAAAGGTTGCTAATTTAGTATATGTTGCATTTCATATGGATAACTCAATGTGGTTATTGCATTATAATATGTGAATTTTCTCTATACAGTTGAAATTAGCTAAGTGGTAGAAGAAAAGGGAGAATAAGCAGCTCAAGCTTTTTGATGGAAGAAGCTGAGCAGAAGCAGCAGGGGTATATATGAACGCAAGTAAATAAACATCGTAATGGACTTGTTGAAAGATTGATGTTTAGGTATTGTAATCTCACTCTGTTTATAAATTCTTCTATGACGTCCTAGTTGTTACAAAACACTTGTTGCTTTCTTATTTGCACACTATCTTTCTTTTTTGTCAATTTAATTTCTTTTGTTTCAGGGAAAAACCTGCAAATGTTGAACCTGGTTTCATACCTAAATAGAGAAAGGAAGTTGGATTCTGTTGTGGGTTGGTCGTCATCCCGCTGGTTCTTTCTTTTTCCATTTGTTTTGGAATAAAAATTCATGTATATATAATATAGCAGAAATGTAAAACATTTATCTCAAATGAAAAAAGAGAAGCCTTTTGAAATAACATCAAATCACAATACATCTTAATATTCAAAATGTTATTCATATGAACAATTCTCAATTGCTCCACCTTTAATGTTACTGTTCAATATATAAAGATCATATGTCTCTTTTATGCTCATTTTAAGTCATTTTTTTCTTATTTAATAGAGGGCTTCAAATTTCTAATTTTGAAACTTTAAAAATTAAATGCTAATTTTTAAATAATTTAACAAGATTTGTTTATTCTTAAAATTGAAACTTTATCCAAAGATTTAACTAGGTTAATTTTATAATAATCCAATCTAAATAAATTTTTGTTTCTCTACTCATCTTTGAAATGAGATCATTTATCGAATTTTTTTAAATGTAAAAATAAATTTTAATATAAAAAAATCTTGTTATTTTAAATTAGATTTTATAAGAATTTAATTTAATTATATTTCGTTTATAATCAAATTATAACAATATTTTATAGTTATATTCTAATTTTTTTAGGCCCCATTTGCTTCTAGCGGATTTTTTTTTTTTATATATATTTAAGAGTATTCAGGAAAATTAATCAATAAAAAATATTTTTTTATCAATAAAAAAATAAAAAAATTATCTTAATTTTATCAAATTTATTATAATAAAAAAAATATATAAATACACTTTTAATTCATTTATCATTAGAAAATGACAAGATGCAGAAAAGTACATCTAAAATAAAATGATGAAATTAAAAGTGATGAAGCGAGTGATGTTTAAGAATGAACTTTTCAAATCGAAAATATAAACATTGGACATAGAGGCAATTAGGTGGCAAACTGATCGGATCTTATGGGTTTGGGTTCAGATCATTCATGTTCGAGTCATTTCGGATTTGAGTCATTTTGGATGTCATCATTTTTGGGTGGATTATGGACGGATCTTCTCGAGTTATGGGCAGATCAAGTTATATATTAGGTTGACCCAAAAGAAAGATTTCAGATCAAAATCGGATTAATTTATGATTTTTAGACCGAGTCGAATTGTATCGGATCAAGTCACCTAAAAATTAATTTTTTAAAAAAATTAGTTCGAATATAAAATTTTCAAATGTAATGTCAAATAAATTAAAAAAATAAAAGTAAAAATAATCATGTATATTTAATTATAAATATGTAACTTTATTAATATATTATCTTATATATATTAATTTATAGACATAAGTAAAATTATTAGAATAACAAATTATTGATAATAAATCAATACTTTATATGTGTATAATTAGTCATGAGTTCATATTTTATACAATTTTATTTATTACATGTTTTATTAAAATATCTTAACACATGTCATTTATTATTATTAATTATTTATTAAATTTAAATATACTTTTTGATAATTTTGATTATTAAATATTAATATAAAAAATATATAGATCAAGTTTATTATGTATAGACCAACTAAAAAAATAAAAAAGGTATATTAATATATTATTTTTGTATGTAATTATATGTTTAATTGTGATAAAAAAATATAATATTGTAATAAAAATTGATGAATTAACTTTTATTTTTTGAGAAAAATAAATTTATATTAATAGATAAGAGAAGTACATGAGTATAAATATAAAGAGCAAAATAAAAATGCATCGTCTCAATACACCTCTATACTATTTCATTAGAGTGTGAAAGATAAATTCAGATTTACAAATAAAATAAATTACTTAAATTATGGGTGAAAAAGAAATGGAGTCACAATTTCCCTTTGAAACATAAATAAAAGGAGTGGTACAATCTGAACCTTGCGTAACGGGTAAGCTGAACCAAGTTTCACATAAATTTCGTTGAAAGCTAATGGCGTTAAAGCTCATATGAATAGTTGTAATAGTAGCAGATGTTAAATCCATTTGTTCAACGAGTGATAGGCTAAGCCAAGATGAGACCGCACTTGAAATACTTCTTGGTCATTGGATAGACTGAACCAAAGACCATAAATCTAAAATCATCCTCTACTTCAAATACCAAAAGCTCTACAAGGAAAAGTAGAAAAAGCCCCATAGAAAGGAAGCAAAAACCATACAAATAGAAATCATACAAGTAGGAAAGGAGAGATAGCAAAACCAACAAAAAAGAAAAGAAAGAAAAACACAGATCTTATATTATCAAGACATGAACATAAAATTTTTTGCGTTGTCACGGCAAAAAATGGCCGACAATAGCTCTGAACGAACCACAACAGGAAGAAATGAAAAGGAGATCGAGAAGGAGCAGCGTACAAAGTACGCTGTGTTTGATGAAGTAACTTCACATATGTCGAGTTACTTAATATATGATAAATTTTTAAGTGATTCTCTTAATTAATACATGGCAAAAAAATTTTGAATAACTCTAAAGCTCAATTTTTATTAGATTATATAAATTTATCAATATTTTTAGTACTGAAATTTTAATATCAAAAAGATTAATGATAAAATAATTAGTTTTATTTTTAAACAAAGAATTTATTTTTGTTCTTCTACTGCTTTCTCTTTCTCCTCTTGCTCCTCTTTCTCATCCAAATTATTTGATCTACTTGATTTGCAAATATTTTGTGAGACCTTGCTCGAGCGTTGAAACCGAAATTGCTCTTTCGGGTTTCGATCTCACGTCATTGGAATACATGACTGACTGGAAGTTTGATTTATCAATTCACTGAAAAATATTATTTCATTTTTATTTTGAAACCTATTTTGAGTTCAATTTTCTTTTGAAAATGAGTTTTTGGAGAGTCGCCACCTTAATTTTATTTTAACAAGAAAATATAAGGAAAAACCTGAAAATGACTCCAATTTAATTTACACAATGGATAAAATGTACTAGACCTTCGAATGGATCTGAGTTCAGGGACTATGTTCTTGATTTAAGAAATTCTGACTTGACTCTTGATTTACTCAAAATTATGATTTTTGTGGTGAGCAGTTTATTGCTTAGTATTTATATGGAAATAAGTAAATAAATCAGAAATCGATAAAACATGCATTGAAAGCAGTAAAAGAATTTAAATTACAGTATTAATAATTGAGAATATTAATTATAACTCTTATGAGTTCTAGATTAATTAAAAATTCCTCCAAAATGAAATTAAAGCAGTTAAGGGAAAAATGGTTTTAGGGTTTTAGATTTGATGCTAGATTGAGGAGCATGCCTGCGTATCTCGTTTGAATGGGAATCAAAATCTACGTAGTTCACTCTTATTGAGAAGGATTTGAGTGCCGAGGGATGCTTGGGTTTTGAAAATAATTTTGGGGTATCAAGGGCTGCTTGGGCTTGATTTTGGGTCGGATTCTGATTGGAAAAGTTTGATTATACCTTCTTTTGGGCATGTCGAGTCAGGTTAGCCGAACGATCCTCCCAGATCGAAGTTCCACCTTAAGATTTGGATTCTGGCTTGGGGCGGTCCAATTAATTCTCCTTGAATTAATTGGAGGTTTAATAGGTGTCGGTTCAAAGAGAACCAAAGAAATCAATTTTTCATTCAAAGAGAACTAAAACCCTAAGTCGAGAGCTCGGTCGGTTCCAAAACTCAAAGAGATTTGATCTTAATCAAAGGGAGGCTCAAAGAGAGCTTAATTTGAACTCCTAATTGCCCCTAACTTCTCAAAGAGAGAAATTAGAGAGAGAAACCCAAATAGGATTTTTAGAGAGATAAACCTAAAGAGGATTTTTAGAGAGAGAAACTCAAAGAGAGTTTTAGAGAGAGAGGCTCTCAAGTCTATAGGATTCACAAATAGAGAATTAGTAGTGAAAATGCTAGAAGAGGGCCTCTATTTATAGATATTTGGATGGTATTTTTGTTGTTTCAACATAAAAAACTGCCAGAAAAGAAGGGAGGAACTGCCCAAGAGGGTTGATGGCAGTGCCACCAAACTTGGGCAATACCACCATGCCCTCTGGGTGGCAACTCCTTGCTTGGCTGGTGGCAGCTCATTTTTGGGTCTTTTCGAGTCTGTTTCAAATGTTTCGGGCTTTTCGAATCTATTTCAGATTATTTTGGGCCTATTCCGAAATTTATAGATCTGCTTAGGGCTTCCTAGTCTGCTTAGGATTTTTGGATATGTTTAGGGCTTTGTGCCAAATGCTGTTCTGCTCAGTCATGAGTCTGGTTCAGTTTTGAGGACAGCAAAATCTGTGTGGGAGGCTGCTTTGCTTGGCACGAATCTAGTTTAGTTCAAAGTACGAAAATCACATTTTCACATATTTAATTTGGAAAAGTAGACTTTTGTTCCCATTTCTAAATTCTCTTCATTATCATCAACATTACCTATATAAAATAAATAGAACAACCATTAGAATATTAAAAAAAAACTATGTAATTGAATATTACAATTACAAAGCATATAAATTGACAGTCCCTTTGGCAACCAAGACCGTTCCGGGGGGGGAGGGGAGGTTGGGTTGGAAGAAGAAAAGAGAGAATTAAGAAACCATAATTTTATAGTAGTTCGGCCAACACTTACCTACATTCACTTCTCAAGATCACATTTAAGTATTGATCCTTTTGCAGGTTCAATATCAAACCCAAGTGTTTAGACTCACACTCAAATTTTATAAAGTATTTTACAAGTGCACACTTTTAACCTTTACAAGTGTTTTATCAAAAGGTTACACTCAAAACCTATATAATTGTTTTACTAAAGCTCACACTCAAACCTATATAATTGTTTTATTAAAGCTCACACTAAAACTCTTAAAAATTACAAGAGATGAGAAGAAAATTTTTTATTTTTTATTTTTTTCCAACTCTCAAACCATCAATGAGTCTTAACCAATTCAAAGATTCACAACAAATAGCAAACAAAAATTATTTAATAAATAAGCTCTTCAAACCATAAATATGAATTATTTGGTGAAATAGCTTATTAATAAGTTCTCATTGGTTGTTCTCATGTTTTTAAACTTCTCACCAACTCATATTTATAGCCTTACATGAAATATAGTTGTTTGTCTTCATTTAATGCCAATAAATACGTCTGACAACTTTTTCAATGGCTAGTGTTTTTATTTGTTCTTCTAGAGTAGTGGAGTTATATAAAACTAGCAGTGCTACTTGCTTAGAGTAGTGAGGGCTACATAAAAGTAGTGGCGGTGACTTTTTTCCCTATTTCGCTATGAAGCTACCGCACCTCTGAGTTTCCTTATTAGCGGTTGCAACTTTTTTTGTAGCGACTTCAACTACTTGAGTTGCGGATGCTACACCTTAGTAGTGGCTGTGATTTTTCTCAACTGAAACTTGAGCTACAAAACTACTTAGTCGAGGCTGCGACTTCTGCAGAACTGCAACTTGAAATTATTTTGTGCATATCTCAATTATGCTCCCTCTTAGAATACACACTCTTTCAAATGTGTCAAATCTATAATTAATCACTAGTCATGATTTCTCATGCATTGATCAACTTAAATAAATTGTTAACATAATTAACACATTAAAATATTTTATTATCATCAAAATCAACATTAAACCCAAGGGGTCCAACAATCTCCCCGTTTTTTATGATAACAAAATCATACATACAAGTATTTAAGAAACATGCAAAAAAACTTTATTAAAGTTTTACAAATAAAACTTGTATAACTTCACTCCCTTTTTTATATCAACAAAAAGATTTTGCACTCCCCATTTGAAAATAAATTATTCAACATATAATAGGGTCCAATAAATTCTCCCCTTATTTTAAAGTATTTCTTCCTCTTAATAAATCAAGAATGTTTAAGAAGTACTCAAAAGATAATTAAGGAAAAAAAATATTTTTTAAAACACATTTAAGCAATTGAATACATCATCAATCAATTTTCATAGCATAATAATAATTTAAATTGTAAAGGGGTAAGAGTTGATATTTGTTTATCTCTCATGCTCTTCTCTATTATGGATTTCTATCATTACACTATATCACGTCCCAAATTTGGAACATGACGATCCTAGGATGCAGGAACTGTCAGAGGCGACTAACACACATAGAACCCAATAACATATCCAATTACCATCTTATAATTACCAAATTAATATTATACTATTTTGTATTCTGTAATTCTGCAGTCAACAATTCTTTCACTGTAATCATTTTTTATACATGCCATAATTAATTAACCTCCATATAATATTATACATCCATTAATACAATCTATCTATAACCATATACATGTCCATGGAGCTACTAGAATATAATACATAAGATAGAGTTTAAATAATTATAATGCCAAAATATATTGTTGGTTCTACAGAAGAAGAGATTCCTAAACCCGCTTACTACTTTTGACCTGAAAAATGTTCAACAACTACAAAATGAGTATAAAAATATTCAGTGAATCAAATATACATCATATTATAAATAAAGGTTTGGGTAAACAATAAAATAACAGATAAAAAATTATTGGTCAATAGGTTTATACACCAATTATAGATGAAAGGAAAATATGTAGCAACAATGGTCTGTGATCAATAAATAGGTTATCAATATACAATTCATATGGATAAGATAAATAATGGGCCTTGACACATATATCCATATATAATTCACATGTAATATACATAAGGCAGGCCAAGTCTTATGGATAGGATATTAATTCTTCACAGCTAGGGTCCATGATATACGTTGTGCACAATACTGACGGTATTTACCCAGTACCCCGTCGGTAAAGTAGCTCTATCAAATCAACATATAATCCAACAATAGGATAGAAGTAAATCAATAATCATCAAAAGGAATCAAATAACTTATCAAGAATCAAATGGATTGCAAATTAACCAATTGGTACTATCAATCATTTACATATGAATAATGGAAGCTATATTTAGAATGACAATAGGTATGGCAAACAAGTAAATGTTAGATAAAAAGGTAGTCATTCAATATCAATTATGTTGGCACAATTGTCTAGCCAATGTCGCTGGCGAGGATGACATTGGCTTAGTAGACCTATGGAATTCTTATTGTGGCATTTTGTCAAACACTTGGTGTGCAACTTTCATAAGGCAATTTGGCAAGGTTTTGGTGCAATATCAACATTGCCTAAATATCAAACAACAAGTACTCGGTATGGAAAATACAATAGGCAAAAGATATCCATCAAATAACAAAACACAATGGATCAAATTGGCTTGAAATTCAAGGGAAAAATCAAGCAAAATTTCAAAGGAACGAAGGCACAATATGTTCGGCCAAAACATGGCCTTGCAAGGATGGATTCCAAAACTCAATTTATGACATTGGGCATATAATATGATGTATATTAAACTCACATAAAGTTTCCAATTACCAAAATAAATCATTTTTCTCCAAAATCTTCCAAGAAGACAAAAATGACAATCTTGATCTTCTTTTATTTCTATGTCAAAACTATCACCAAATTAGCTTCCAGTAGTTACAATTAAACATATTCTAACCTAATTATGCATTAAAGATAACTAATTTAGGGTTTGGTACTTTACATATTCAAATTAGGGTTTGAATTTGAGAATTTATATCAATTTGAATCAATTGATGTAATCTAATATTAAACTCATCTAATTCAATATCTAAAATACCTAATTAACTTAAACAATTAAAGAAATCATCAAGTTACCTTAAAAAGGTGAAGTAGAAGAAATCAAAAGGAAGAGAATTCTTGATTTTCTTTGAGATTTTAGGTGAAAAATGGATGGATTTAGGTAAAACAAGGTTGGAAATTAAGTTTTCTTTGAATTTTTTTCACAAACTTGCTTGAAATTTTGGTAGAGAATGGAGGAGATGGGTTCGGCCAAGGCAAGGAAGAGAGGAAGAAGAAGAAAATGGATGGTGAAAATAGCTAAGGCATATATTTATAGGTGGAAGGTATGGAAATTAGGTTTTCCATCCTAAAACTTTCATTATTTCTACTTTTGCCTCAAAATTTTCTGTGACTTATTCTGTCAATTCTGTTCAGTTTTAGATTTCAAAGTGGGGAGTGAAATAGCTTATTTTTAGCTGTAGTTTATCATCATATAGATTCCGAAATAATTCTGGGTCTTAGACTGTAGATTTTCTAAACTACCCTTAAAGTTTCACTTATTTATGATTTTTCCACTCTATTGATTTTTCATCATCCTTAATATTTTTTCGTACTTTCTTCATATAATTAACTATTATTATTTTTTATCTTTCATTATCTATGAGTCTAAGAAAAATATTTTTAAATTAAGTACTATATTAAATTCTTAAGCTGCACAATTACTATCGGTGCTATAGGTCCGATACTTGATAAAAATGCTTGATAATCGCAATATAAATTCTGGGTATTACACTCTATTAGTAGTATCTTCTAATATTTGGCCTTTTCATTTTGTTGAATGCTTTATAACCTTTGGTGCATGGTCTATGTGTTATTTCATTGTTATATGCTCCATATGTATAGGCTTTGTTTGTACCATTTCTTCTATGTGGAGGTTGATATACCATTTTTCTTCCTTCATTCTTCTTAAAAAAATTCTACATAGAAGAATGCATTTTTAATACCCTTTTTCCTTTGGGTCCATAGGGGTTAGCATTGAGAGCAATAAAATTAATATAACCTAGATGTAATTTTCTAACATAGCATATATATTTCATGTGACCAACTTTACCATAATAATGACACCTCATATTATGATGAAAAACATTTCTTAGCATGAATTGAGATCTTGGCTTATGATATGGTCTTGGTTTAGTGTATGCAAATGAAGGTCTTCTTTGACTCCATGCCTTAGGCATATCATTTTTAGGTCTCATGACCTTGTGTGGAGGCATTTATGGCATATGTGAAGTGGAGCAAGATGCATTAACAAAAGTGGTCTTAGAAGTGGATGGCTCACCACCTTCACTACATCTAAGTCCAAACGTATTAGTTGGACACATTTGAGATTTAAGAATCTCATCTAACTTATCTTTGTCTTTGCAAAGTCTGGATATAGACTTATTATGAATAGCTAATTTATCCTTCAAAATTTTATTTTCATTGCAAATATCATCAAGATTTTGAGTATTTTGAATGATAATTTTTTCTAACTCACTTTTGGAGGCATTCAAAGTGGCTATTTCATCTATATAGCCATCAAATACATTCAAATTATCATTTGTCATTGTTTTCAAATTATTATATTTACTTCGTAACTTGTGATACTTTGAAAGTAATGATTCCAACATATGCATATCATCATCATTATTAGTGAATTTAGAATTACTTACCTCACTAAAAGATGTGTCATTGTCATTAAGCAAAGATTGACCACCTTATCCTTGCTTACCACATATCACCTGATTCACTTGAATTATCCCAAGTGGCTGCCAAAACTTTCTTCTTATTTTTCAACCTTGGACAATCAAATTTAATGTGACCATATTTGTTACATTCGAAGCACTTCACTTGAATGCTTCTTTGTTTTTCTTGCTTCTCAAATGGATTTTTGCTTCTAAGAATTGAATTCCTTATTTTTAGTTTGAGCATAGCCATGTCTTTATCATCTTCCTCCTTATCACTTCCATTTATAGATGGCTCATTTGAAGCAATGAAAGCCAACTTTATGTTATTTTCTTCAATTTTTCCTTGAGATAAGATGATGTGAACATATAATTTTGCACCCAAGTAGACTCGGGTCATGCCAGACTGATTTTCAATCGATTGGAGATCAAAGTTGACTACGAATATAGATAAATCAGATCGTGCCAAGCTGATCGTCATCAACCAGAGGTCAAACCACTTCGAATCGGGCGAATCATACCGGATAGACACTAAGGCGAACCTGGTGGCACTTGGGCTAGGCCTTGGCGGCAAGGCCAAGCCTAGCTGGAGGCATTGCTAGTGGCATAAGCAACTGTAATATCTGCCATGTTATTGTATTTTATTTATTGTGTAATTGATGAATTTAAATTAATTAAAAATGAGAATGTTTTGAGAAGATTCAGTAAATTTCTGGTTGCAGGAATTTTTGAGGTTGATTGTAGGTTCTTAAAGAAATAATTTGGTAAAGTGTAAAACATAAAAGTTGTGGATTGATGTTTCATCTTAAATTCTGTAAAATGTCTTGGTAAAATTCTGTGTGTGTGAGGAGTTATGTCCGTTTGATCAGGACTTGTCCGATTGAGTATTTCTGCAGGAAGTCTGTGTCTGTTTGAATTTTCTGGGAATGACTGAGACAGTTTGAGCTAAAGGTGTAAACATGAAAAATTTTTCTTTATGTGTTGTGTTATTGGCTGTATAATTTCAGGAATTTTGGATAAGTATATCTTAGTGGAGAATGGAAATTATCAGACCTGTTTGGATGGATTGTGGGCAGAAAGTCTGGGTGACATTTAGAGAGTCACCATGGTCTGTGTAGTTGCTCTTGTGATTTGAATTTTTGATATGTTGAACCTCTATATGTTTATTTTAAGTGGTAAAAAGAATCAAGAAGTTTGGATGTTAGTAGCTCTTTTGCGAGCTGGTTAAGTATAAATTGCCGAGGAAGATTTTTAACTTAGTAGGATCTTGTTATGGTGAGCCGGCAAAATGCGAGGTGGCATTTTGTGAGCTAGGCAATGCGAGCTGGCGAAGTGCCAAAGCGGTGAGGTGAGACTGCTGAAGTGGCAATTGGCGAAGAGACATATGAGAGGTGACATATGCGAAGTGAGGTTTGGCGAAGAGGAAGTTGCGAAGAGAATTTGGAGAGGAGGAAAAGGCGAGGTGACATTATGCGAAGAAGGGATGTGCAAAGTGGCAATTCACGAGTAGTGTTTGGCGAAGAGGGAGATAGGCAAAGCGAGTTGGTGAAGAGGCAAAGAGGCGAAGAGGCATTGCCGAGGTGGCATATGCAAGGAAGAGTTCGCGAGGAGAGTTTGGCGAGGCAGTATATGCGAGGCGACATATGCGAGCTGGAACAGCGAAGTGGCTTTTGCGAAGTGGCATTGCCGAATCAGTTTGGTGAGTTGGGAAATGCAAAGTGAGAATAGCGAGCTGGCTTATGTGAGGTAGCATTGCTGAGGCAGGTTGGCGAGGTGAGCTGGCGAGCGGGATTTTGGGCAGTGGCCTATTTAACCCAGTGGCCAGTGACGATTTTCTGCATGATATTCTTTCTTCTTTTCTTCGTTCTTCTTCTATTATTCTCATATCAGTTCCATTTTTTGTTTAAGGCATTAATATTCAAAATTAATGCATTAGACTTCTAAATTAGCATATTTTAAGGCAGAAATTGTCAGAATCAAGAAGAATATTTCAGGAAGTTAGTTTTTGGAGAAATAAGGTAAATTTCTTCAAATTTTATTTTTCTTTTAGATTAATTAAGTCTGGCAGTTGGGATAATTTATTATGGGTGTAAGGAATTTATTGCAAACATTTTAAGGTTATACATTGTAATTAATATTGGAGAAATCAAAATTAATGAACTGTCATGAATAGTAACATGAATAGTAAATTCAAATTAAATGCAGATTTTTCTTTAAGAGATAAATTAAATTGATGTTAGGAATTAAGAATAGAAACTCTAAGATGATTAAATATTCAGAAATTATGTTGAATATTATTGATTTGGGAAAAATCCTAATTTTGTATATTTGAAAAATTTCTTAAGAAGAGAAAATCAAAGTAATTGAGGAGTTTATTGTGGACAATCTGTTAAAAGAATTCAAGGATAAATTTGTTAAAAGAATTCAAGGATAAATCTGTGTTGAGGTAAGTATGAACATTGCATTGTCTTTGTTTTATTAAGATAACATGACCAAGTATTCTAAATGTTAACCCATATGATTCCTACATGCTTGATATCTTATTACCAGACTGTTAATCAAAAATCCTATGATATCCTAAAATTGAGATTTATCATTTGTTCATGAAATTACCATGTCTATGTATATGTATATATTTTAAGTGACTTGGTCAAATTTTCTTGGATCAAGTTCATATGATTTCCACTTGCTTAATACTTATTAAAAATTGATTGAAATTATGAGATATGTTGATGGTCTTGTGACCAATATGCTCTTGTGAGATGGAACCATATGACCCTATGGATAGAACGCTCTTCCCAATGAGAGTAAATTCATTGGTCCATCGTGCACTTTGGAAACCCAGCTGATAGGGTTTTTATCAGTGTTCCACCTAGAGGGGAGCACGAGCTCTAGGCGTATGCCTGACCAAGCATGCATTTGTGATAAGGTAGCAAGGATTACTGATGCGCTCTGTTATGATAGGTAGCATGGCTACTGATTCATTCTGTAGTTCTACCATGATATTTGATAGTGCTATTCGATTGTGAGCACCTCTGTTTCTTTGTAAGCCTAACCACATTCTGATTCTTACCCATGTTCTCGATATGGATGTTTCTTTCAGATATATATATGTGTGTGTGTGTGTGTGTGTGTGTGTGTGTGTGTGTGTGTGTGTGTGTGTATTTCTTTCTTATTGCATGTTCATATCTTACTGAGTTGAA
>CANXYC010032457.1:0-10085 GCA_948193065.1 Aleurites moluccanus
CACACATTCTATCATCCAATCATTTACAATAATATTATTCTTATTACGCTATTACTTATATCAAATATTTAAAACTGATTTTACTTCCTCACTGTCTATTATTAATTTCGCTAATACTAACATAGTCAATATCAACTTATCATATATTGATTCAATCTTTACATTAATCTCTTTTAGCTATGTTTAATTCTCATTCACTTTTAATTTACTGTTACTTTTATCAATTCTCAATAAGCACTTCTTTCTATATTACCAAATATTTATATATATAACTAGAAGATAAAAATCATAACGGATAACGGTGATAGTTACATTAACAGATGATTTCAAATGGCGAGACAAAAATCCTATGCTCCATGGTACACTTATTAACTCATTGATACTTATGACACATATTCTAAACTAGTAGCTCTGATACCACCGCTGTCACCACCCACTTTAGGGTCGTGATGGTCCTAGGGCACGGGTAGACTTAAGGTCACAGGAAACTCGTAAAACCTATGAACAGTCCATTTATCAATCATTCAATTAAAATTAATTCATTAATTAATAATTAAATCCCATTTATTAATTAAAATTTTACAGAAATTTTGTCAGAGTTTTCTTTGTAATTTTAATCTTATTCCCGACCCATAACTGGGTCTCTCAAAATTTCACGGCCTGCACTAAAATTATTTTTGCACTCCTAATAATTTACCATCCTTATACCCTCAACTTCACAGTTTCACAAACATACATAGCACTTTTAAATCTTTTTCAAAACATGAAAATTTCATTTTATTATTTACCTCTGTCACTGTCTTTATCACTTTATTATCATTGACATTTTCATTGATTATGCATTACACATTATATTTTGAATGTCACTATAACATTAAATATTTCATTGTTCATACATCATTATAATACTCAATCATCTAATTATACACAGAACTATAGAGCTCTAAGAACTGTCACTAATGACCTTTAACAAATATAATTCTACCACGATGTACTCGACATATCAAGTCGGAAAAGAAATTGACTTAGAATCAGCTTCCTATAACACATCCCTATAAAAATTATAAACCACTAATTTGGTGAGTATAAAATACTCAGTAAGCATGCATACATCATTATATATGAGATATAAGCATATAATAATAAAAGATATTAACTGTAAGAAATAAGATATAAGTTTAAAATCAATGAATAGGTAAACAATACTCGTATCATGTGGATAAAACAGATAAAGAGTATGGACTATATGTAAACATACAGTCTCCAGTACAATCAGTATGGACTATATGCGAACATACAGCCTCCAATAGAATCAGTATGGACCATATACGAACATACAGTCTCCAATAGTATCAATATTAGTAAGCATAAGGCTGATCAAACCCTATGGCCAGGACCATAACCCTTCTCAGCTAGGGCATCAGTAATACAATGTGCACATCGCCGACAATATTTACCCACTACCCTCTCAGAGTGGTAGCTTTGTCAAATCCACATGTAAATAGGCCAATGAAAATCAATAAAAATATAAAGTATGCATTAACAACATTTCGGTATAATGGCTTTCGATACACAGTTTTACTTATCAATCAGTACACAAAAGGCATTTCAATATCAATAGCAATCAATTAATATGGATAAATTTCAATCTTTAGGAAGATCAAAGAATGATCAGCAATAACAAATAGCATTTAATCAAAAAGAAAAGATACTCATTGGGTCAACAAATCAAAACATGGGTATGCATAATGATGTATACATTACTCACCTTACTAATATCTTGTACATTTCCCTTTCCCTTTATTCTTGATTCTTTCCCTTATCTCTTTTGGTACTCATCGTGTCTCTTATTCATTCTTGCTTCTACAAATCCAATTAATTTCCATTTAGATACTAGTTAGCATAAAATTTCATTACTTATATTTATATTAAAGAAAATTACTCAAATTTCCAAGTTTTAGGTTTTGCCTATAAGAACCTTTACTGGCAGCCTATGCTTCATTACCCATATCTCTGTCTACACTTATCCAATTACTTCAATTATTATTCCTAATTAAATTTAACATATAAATTTATAACATATCCAAATTTCACATTAAAATCATTACTACACAATTTATAGTGTTAATTTAAACTTAGACCTATAACTAGCCCAGCTACCCTGCATTCTGCTTGCAATCCTATTTTAGCATATTCTGTTCTTTTGCTAATAATTCAATAAATACTTAACCAATTATTGTAATTACTTTCCTATTGAAAATAGACATATAAAAGTATAACATATCCAAATTTCAGAATTTTTGGATCACTGTACAATTATTAGTGAACTTTCAAAATTGAACTACTGCCCTGAAACCTCTATCCAGACATACCCTATTTCCATGCCTATAATTAATTCCGTACTCATCCAATTATAAAAATATTTTACAGTAATTTAGATAACACATAAATTATCATCTTTTATGTTTAATACTTTCCATAATTCAAAATTTAAGATCCTCATATCTATAGAAACCTGTAACTTATGTTCTGTTAAATATTCATTCCGGGCAGATTACACTTATGACCTAATATCTCATAAATCACAAATCCAATTGAAAAACCCTTTTATATAATTATATATAAGACATAAATGAACATGTTTAATGTTGAATATTTATTATAATTCTATTTCTATCATTATGTACAATAAAAAAAATATAGTAGCATTTTCTAGAAAACCTAATTCCAGGTCAATCACAGTTTTTATCCAATAACTCTTTCCTCACTTCAAATTTTACAAATTATTTTTATAAAAATCTAATTAACATATTTATCTACAACTTTAATTTTTTAACCATCCTCAAATTCAGTCATTAAGATTTTAGAATATTAGCCTCAAATTACTGCTTCAAAATAGAATTCAGAAACTATATAAACCCTAACTCATTCTTTACATTTTTAACTTAATTACCTCAATTATTTGCCAAATCAAAACTTAGAACTATTAAATACAATCAAATAACTAAGTTAGGAGGCTTTACCTTGACTTAAATACTTGGATTTCATCCTCTCTTTTCTCCATCAAATTGCTTGACATCTTTCTTCATCACTCTTCTTCCTTTTTCAATTTTCTATCTATTTTTGGTTGATTATTTGGAAAGGTTGGAAAATATATTTCTTTGGTTTTTTTCCTTCTCTATGGTTCGACCTAATTCTCTAAAAATGGCAGCCAACACTTCTCCTTTATACACTAAAGCCAACTCCAAAAAAAAATGAAGACAAAATAAATAAAAATTTCTAGATTTGGTGATTTGTCACTTATTTAATTAATTAATAAATCAATTAATTATTTTTCCTATCAATTATTCCTTTTTCCTCACCCTTTTCCATCCACCTTGGCTTAATTCTTGAATGGGTGGATCCCATAACTTTGTTTAATTGGACTTTTGGCCCAAAAATTTCCTTATTTATATTTTTTATCCCAAAAATTTCTGTAATTTATTCTGTCTATTCTGTTTAGATTCAACCTCAAGTGTGGGAAATTAAATACCTTATTCTAAGTTGTTCTATCCTTTAAAAATAGTTTTGGATCATTTCTGGATCCCAAACAGTGGATTTCTAAAATTGTCCCTAAAGTTGCCTTTATTTATAATTTTGCCATTACTCTTATTTTTAGTATTCTAAAATATTTTTCAACACTTTATTTTCACCATAATTTCACATAAAATTAACTTATTTCATCCCCCCAAGTTTGGGTTAGAAATTCTTAAATTGGCCGGACTGCTATTTTCCCGGCAGTGTTCTCGACACCGATGATTTCCAGAAAAGTATTTCATTTGCATTCTAATATTTCATTTGCATTCTAACTGTGTCTCTAAAATTATTTCCCATCATTTCAATACTTTCAAACCATAAACTGAGAATTAAATTATGCATATAAGATAAGACTTTCTAGGGAATTACACCTATATCAAAGCAAGGCATAGTTACTTAGTCTGATTGTACTTGAGTTCATACGTAAGCATACGCTTGCTAAGGTAATAAATGGCATTCTCTTTGTGTGAATATGTTGCACTCTGAGCGAGCATCACACCTATTGCTTCTTGAATGACTGAAAGATATAGTAGTAAAGGCTTTCTTGGTCTGGGTGGTTGCAATACAAGTGGATTCAATAGATACTCCTTGATTTTCTCAAAGACTTTTTGGCATTCTTCATTCCATTCTCGGAAGGTTCCTTTCTTTAACAATTTGAACACAGACCCATAAGTATCGGCTAGGTGGGTAATGAATTGGCTAATGTATTGTAACTATCCTAGGAATCCCCCGATCTCCTTCTCTATTTTGGGAGGCGACATTTCTAAAATGGCTCTTGACTTGGCTGGGTCGACTTCTATGCCTTTCTTACTGACCATATGCCCAAGAAACACACCGGAGGATGCTCCAAATAAGCACTTACCCGGATTCAATTTCAAGTTATATTGTCTAAACCTCTGGAAGAATTGTCTCAAAACATCTAATTGTCCCTAAGTTGTCTTGGATTTAATGACCATGTCATCCACATACACTTCAACATCTTTATGGATCATGTCATGAAAGAGATTAGTGGCCATCATCTGATAGGTTACCCCGGCATTTTTTAGTCCAAATGCCATGACTCTATAGCAATAAATATCCCATTTAGTCACGAAGGATGTCTTTTCTTTGTCAGGTGGGTTGACTTGAATCTGATTGTATCTTGCATATAAGTCATCAATAGGCCTACCATTTGAATGTCATTGTCGCCAGTGACATTGGCTAGCCAATTAAGCTAACCATTTGACTTTGGATGACCAACTTGTGTTCCAACCCAATATTAATTGTTATACCTATTGCTACTGTTTATGCACCTTCCCTTGCTTATAGAATGTTTCATTACAGTATCATTTGATTGATTCGAGAGCTATTTTTTATTGATGAGCTTATTGTTTCTTATTGCATCTTAATAACTTGTTCCATAACTATATTGGGTATATTGTAATTTGACAAAGCTTCCTCTCTGACGGGATAGTGGGTAAATACAGTCAGTAATGTGCACATTGACTTTACATGATACCCTAACTGGGAAGGAATAACTGTCCTAGCCATAAGACCTGATCAGTCTTATGTATATGATAAGAGCTCAATATGAGCTATTACGTGTTCATGGCCCACTGTTTGTCTTATCTACATGGTACGAGCCTTATTGACTTATCTATTTATTCTATATTCTTTTTTTGTCATCATTTTCCTTACTGTGTATTCTAGTGTGCAAACCTATTTCTTATCATTTATTTACCTGTTGTTTATTGATTACTTGACCTATTTCCATTGGATGGTGCATATTAGAGTCACTGAGTATTTAATACTCACTCCTTTCAATTGTTTCCCTTTTACAGGTGCAGAGTATGAGGCAGAATCTCATCTCTAGATTCTCTGTGGATATCTATTTTGCCTATTTTGATAGTATAAATATTTTTTATACTGTATTTATGTATATATTTAGTTGCTCCATGGGTTTGTATTAATAGAATAGTTAAACTGTAATTATATATATATGGCATAACATGGAGTCTAAATATGGATATAGAATGTGATGCTGATGTTTTCAGCCAATTGCAGAATGGATTACAAACAGTCAGACTATAGAGTAACAGAATGACATAATAGATATTAATTAATTAATTGGTTATTAATGAGATAGTAAATGATTATAGCAGCTGATACTGGATTCTATGGATACCGGTCACCTCTGCATCTCCTGCATCCTAGGACTGTCATATTCTGAAATCAGAACATGACAGAGGTGGTATCAGAGTTTAGGTGTATATGAATAGTAACTAGATACAGAGTAATA
The DNA here is from genome assembly GCA_948193065.1 of Aleurites moluccanus. Lineage (NCBI taxonomy): Eukaryota > Viridiplantae > Streptophyta > Magnoliopsida > Malpighiales > Euphorbiaceae > Aleurites > Aleurites moluccanus. The sequence goes on from CANXYC010032457.1 coordinate 5,855, forward strand.
GACTTAAGTAAACCATAGAGCATAAGAATTCATGTTCTATCCTTTGTTGTGTTCGTCAAGTATGTATGAGTATTTTGCAATTTTGTATCATTCTGAATTTATTTATGTTTTCTATTTTCTTTTTTTTTTTTTGATAGTTTTACAGAGATGTCTGATGACAGAGACAAAGAGGATACTAGAGAGGTAGCCTCCAATGAGTCCCTTGTCAGAGAGATTACAGAGCAGCCTTCCAGATCTCAACGAATGATAGAGGAGACTAGTAGGAGTGATGACCCCTAGAGGATGGAGATGATGCAAGGGATGATGGATTTATGTCGAGAATTAGCAGAATTGAGACGGGAACAACATAATATGCAGCCACCAGCAGTGCCATCTCCTGCTGTACCAGCTGCTGTACTTGTGGTTCTTGCTCAAGCTCCAGTACAACCAGCAGTAGTTCCTGATGTGCCTGCAATACAGAGAGGTCGCAGAGTTATTTATGAGGGCAGTGTTACTATGTTCAACTTTTTGAAGCGTAATTTTCCTGAGTTCAAAGGTGACAAAGGCGAGGAACCTAATGATTTTCTGGAGCAAATTGAGAAGGTAGTTAGGAGGCTACCTTATTCCGACGTTAGAGCGGTAGAGTTGGTTGGATTATTACTGAAGGGGAAAGTTTTGACTTGATTTTTTCAACATATGGAGCCCAAATTATATGGCGATCATCCTCCTACCTGGGTAGAGTTCAGACAAGGGCTTATAGATGAGTTCTTGATAAAAGAGGTGAGAACTAGGAATCTAATTCAGTTTGAACAACTGGAGCAAGGGAACAGGACAGTTAAGGAGTATATAGAGGAGTTCATCAAATTAAGTAGATATACTACACGGATTGCTCCTAACGAGGTAGATTTGATCAGTAGAGTCAAGAGGGGACTACAAGACTCACTTCATAATGCTTTGCTTGCTATATAATTCACATCTCTGACTACCATTATTAATAAGGCTACCCAGATGGAGGAGAAATACAAGTCAGAGAGAGATAGGAGAGATAAAAAGAGGATGGGAGGACCTGGGTCATAGAGCAAAAAGGGAGAGGGCAGCTCCCAACCTAGACAGATAGAGCCAGTGCCCATTTTTTATCAGAGACCTCCATCCGGCAGTCAGAGGAGGAGGACTCAGAATAGAGGGCCTCCAGTGCATTCAGCTCCTGCTTATTCACCTCCAAACCTATTATTTAGATGCCTAGTGTGTCCATTTGCAATTTTTGTGGTAGAAGACACGAAGGGGAGTGTCGTCGACAAATAGGTGTCTGCTTGAAATGTGGGCAACATAGGCACTTCATTAACAGATGTCCTATGTGGGGTGAGCAACAACCATCTGTTACAGTATCCCATCCAATAGCACAGATGAGCCAGAATGTTACCAGAGAGGCTCCAGTTAGGGGTAGAGGCAAAGGTCAGGCACCTAGCAGTAGTCAAGCCCCAGCAGGCAAAGGTTAGGGATGGGTTTTTGCTGTTAACACCCAGGAGGCACAGAGAGTTGACATTGCAGTCACAGGTATGATCCTTATTCAGAATGAATTGGCAGAAGCATTGTTTGATTTTGGTGCCACACATTATTTTGTCTCACCATTGTTTGCACCAAAGTTAAATAAGGAGAGGTAGATAATGAGTATACCCTTAGAGGTAACCACACCAATAGGGGAGAGTATATAAGTGAATTATTACTATATGGGGTGTGTTGTTGAAATTGATGATAATGTCTTATGTGCTGATTTGATAAAACTGTCTGTGTTAGAGCTTGATGTGACACTTGGTATGGATTGGCTAACGACACATCATGCAGTTATTTATTGTTATGAGAAGAAGATTAGATTCCAGCCTAAAGGGCAATCATAATTTGAATTCTAGGGTGACAAATGTGAATTTGGAATCAGTTTTATTTCTGCTATCCATGCTAAAAGGATGATAAACAAGGGTTGTTCAGCATTCCTGGCTTATGTGGTTGATATACAGAAGACTTCAGCAGAGATTGATCAGATACCTGTGGTCCAGGAATTCCCTAATGTCTTTCCTGATGATTTGCCAAGACTACCCCTAAATAGGGAGATTGAATTTGAGATTGATGTGTATCCAGGCACTAATCCTATATCCATCTCTCCTTACATAATGGCACCTATAGAATTGATAGAATTAAAGGTATAACTATAAGAATTGTTGGATAAAGGATTTATCATACCGAGCAGTTCTCTGTGGGGTGCTCCGGTACTATTTGTGAAAAAGAAGGATGGCTCATTGAGGATGTGTATTGACTATCGGCAGCTAAATAAGGTGACTATGAAGAACAAATATCATCTACCACTGATAGATGATCTGTTTGATCAGTTGCAAGGTGGCAGTCATTTCTCAAAGATTGACTTGAAATCTGGGTATCATCACTTGAAAATTAAGAAGGAAGATGTGCCCAAGACTACTTTCAAAACTCAGTATGGACATTATTAGTTCCTGGTATTGCCATTCAGGTTAACTGATGCACCGGCTTCTTTTATGGATTTGATGAACAGGGTATTCAAGCCATACTTATATAAGTTTGTCATAGTGTTCATTAATAACATTCTTATCTATTCCAGGAGTGAGGAAGAGCATACATAGCACTTGAGAATTGTATTACAGACACTTTGGGAGAATCAATTGTATGCTAAGTTGTCTAAATGCCAATTCTGGTTGACTGAAGTATATTTTCTGGGGCATGTTGTGTGTAAAGATGGTATCAAGGTTGATCCTCAGAAGATGAAGCAGTTGCAAATTGGCCTCGGCATACCAATATTTCAAAGATCTATAGTTTCCTTGGTATGGCAGGATACTACAAACGATTTATGAAGGATTTCTCCAAGATTGCTACTCCGTTGACTAGGTTGACTCGAAAACATAAGAAGTATCCATAGACAGATGAATGTGAGAACAGTTTCCAGACTTTGAAGACTTGTCTCACCAGTGCTCCAGTACTATCTTTGCCAACTGAAGATGATAAGTTTACAGTGTACTATGATGCCTCCAGAGTCAAATTGGGGTGCGTTCTTATGTTGAACAAGAGGGTGATTGCTTATGCTTCACGATAATCAAAGAAGCATTAAATGAATTACTTGACTCATGATTTGGAGATGGCAACAGTAGTGTTTGCACTAAAGATCTAGAGACATTATTTGTATGGGTCCAAATGTGAGATATATAGTGATCATAAGGGTCTGTAGTATATACTTCAGTAAAAAGATCTGAATCTTCGGCAATGAAGATAGGTCAAATTACATAAGGATTATGACTATGAGATCCTTTACCATCCAGGTAAAGCTAATGTAGTAGCAGATACATTGAGCAAAAAATCTATGGGCAGTCTAGCTCACATCTCAATTTTCAGAAGACCATTGATCCATGACATGAAGGAGTTAGTTGACATGGGTGTGGAATTGGAATTGGGATCCCAGGATCATAACCAGGCTCTGATAGCCCAATTTCAAGTTCAGCCACTGTTGATTGATGATATTAAGGTGGCACAGGATAGGGATCCATATCTTCAGAAGTTAAAAGATGATGTTCAGAATGGTAAAACTTCATAGTTCACATTTGAAGATAGTGTAACATCCTAGGAGAAACCCTAGTTGGAAACCCTAACCCTAGCACCTAAACCCTAGTTGGAGTTAGGAGTGTTTATCTGGGTTGGTTGCCATATGTGTTATATGACTTATTTGATGCGTTTATGTGTTATTGTTTGCATTACATGTTATATGCTTTACTTGATGCATTTATATGTGATTGATAGTTATATGTGTTATAGGATTTAATTGAACGTGTTTACATGAGTAATTGATTGATTTTATGTCAAATGATTTAAATTGGTGTGTTACATGTGTAAATTATTGTAAATTAATTATTTGGGGAAAATAAATTGAGGGTAAATAAAATAAATAAATAAAATAAAATAGTTTAATTAGGTTAGAAAAATAATAGGACTTGATTGGATAAGAAAATAATTGGAAGGGAGTTAGTTCAAAATTTGTAGGATCTAGTTGTAATAAAAAGGGATGGAGGAGGATTTAGTGGCTATTTGTATAATCAATATCCTATAGAATAGAGTATTGGTGCATTGGGATCAAATGGATGCATGTAAGGGTTGTAAAGTGGTTATTGTGAGATCATTACACTTGATTAAGCCACCAAACTCCACTAACCCATTTTAAAATACCAAAAATCTGTATATT
>CANXYC010032590.1:0-13607 GCA_948193065.1 Aleurites moluccanus
CATAATGTGTATGCCTTATGTGTTATGGTATATTTGAATGTTTGATTATGTGTTTTAAGTGATTGTTGTGCAATATAGTCTTACCGGAGTGTTAATTGTGTAATTAGGTGAATCGTCGAGAACTCCTGGTCGGGGTGTGGATCGGGGAGCCGAGTAGGGCTCGTGTCCAATTTTGGGGGTTGCTGGACTTTGTATGTAAAAGGTGAGTCCTTATGCATAATTTTACATGAATTGCATTATATTTACTATAATATTTCATTTGAGCCAATAAAACCAAGTTTGATACCTAAAAACCCAAACAGTGCAAATTGGCTTGTAAATAGCCCGCCGAAACGCCTAAAACTGACCTAAACTTTGAGGGGCCATAAAATGAAAACCAGAAAGCTAATTGGGTCACCACTTGGCCCAATCATCTAGTCTTGACTTAAGCTTCGAAATGGTACCTCATAGGCCACCTAATTCTTTTGGTAGCCTAGTTAACCAGAAAGTACCTAAAAATCTCAAAATGGACCCGTAATTTGCTAGCCAGTTGCAGTAGCACGGTCGGGCCCGTTCGGGCAAAATTTTTACAAAATTACAACTTTTGCTATTTTTCTTCATATATGTATATATGATCATTCTATAGCTATTTGAGCTTAATTTGTGATATATAAAGTGGTTTTATAGAGACATAAGCATATGATATTAAAACAGGACTACTTCGATGAGTAGTGTTTAATTCCATCGACTGTGTGCACACTAATATAATTAAATTAGCCTGTGCTAGAGAGGGCGTTTAATATTCTCTAGTAATCATAATTTGGCCCATGCTAGGGAGGGTGTATAAATTTCCTTAGTCGTAAAGGCTGATCCCCTTTGCGTATATTATACTTTGCATTGAAATATCGTGCTTATTATGAACGACGCTTATGAACTTAAATATAATTCAATCCTGTTATATCATATGTGGTTTGGCTTATATATAAATTTTATTATGAATATTATTATGTTCTTAATATAAATTCCTGGTACTCATTCTATTGCTCAGTATATTGAATCTACTGGCCATATATGGGTATTTCTTCATATTATAGCATTTATTGTATTCTTATGCATTATGGATTCACTGAGTATATTTTTATACTCACCCCCTTCAGTGGTTAACATTTCAGGTTAGCAGAGAGGACCGTATTCCATTGGCATCTCATCCTCGCCATGGAAGTTTTGATAGTACTACGTAAATTCCAAATCTAAAGTATTTGTAAATAATGTACATAATAGAGGTTTCATGGTGCTGTAAATAAGTTTGGCATGTATATATATGTTTGTTTCATCCTTTTATATAAGTTGCATTTTGGAGATATAATTATATATTTTGAGTTATATGATTGAGATCTATTGATAGATTGTTGAGTTTGTGTTATTGTGAAGATCCAGAGGGATCCTTGTTATTGAGATAGAAGTGGAAGTTTATAGTTGAAGTGTTTTATTGTGTTTTTAGCAGCTGGGCATACTCCTTATACAAAGGAGATGTTGTCCAATTTTTCATAAGATATTTAAGCCATTTTGTGCTTATTAATGTTTTGCATGCCATATAGTATAGTTTTATGGGTTCTTCGCGGTACTGGTAGCATAAGCATCACCCGTACCCTATGACCGTCATAGCTCCTAAGTTGGGCTGTGACATAAGTATAAATAAAAATAAGCTTTTTAATTCCCCACTTTGAAATCTAATTCTCAAATAACCAATCTTTGTTCCATACCTTTGTTGGTTACCAAACCAATTACCATTGCTTATCTATTGCTTATTGCTATTCCGTTGATTAAACTGTTACTTGAAATGATTGATATTTAGATTGTTGATATTGGTGATACCATTGTTGCTTAATGGTCATATGTTTCACACTTGTATTGACCCTAATATGGTTTGACCGAGCTGCCGCTGTGACAGGATAGTGGGTACATACTATTAGCAATGTGCACATTGTCTATTGATGCCCTAGCTGGGAAGGGTTATTGGTCCTAACCGTAAGACCTGATCAGTCTTATGTTCATTAATATGTGATTGACTATGTGATTACACATAGCCTACATGTGTTATGGCCCTATATCTGTCTTACCATATTATATCATTCTTTTGATATGATTATTGACCTACCTGTCATTCTCTGATATTGATTCTGTAACCTGATTATATCGACAAAATGTCATCATTGCTACCATTGTTATCATTTACTATTGATCCAAACTACTTTTATTAGCGATGCATATTAGATTCACTGAGTATCTTATATACTCACTCTTTTCATTGTCTACCATTTCAGGTGCATAGTAGATAGCAGAATCCCAATTTCAGATACTCTATGGATTTCTGCAACTTTTTGATAGTAATGTAATTATACTAAATACTGTATTTTGGTGTTTATAATCTAGCTGTTCCATGGGATATGTATGAATTAGTTAGGCTATGAACATGTGTATATGACTTATTATGATGTATGAATATTGACATGATATGAGATGATGGATGTTACAACCAACAGCATAAAATTACAAACAATTTACAGAATTGCAGAATGAATAGCAACTAAGTAAATTGATTAATTAATTAATAATTATAGTTATTTGCATGTGATACTGGGTTCTAGGGTATCGGTCACCATTGGCATCTCTTGTATCCTAGGACCATCGCGATCCGAAATCGGGTCGTGACATTAGGTTGGTGTGTTCTACGGATTTTCGATAGCCTTAAGCCTATCCATATCCTAGAATCGTCGCATTTTGATTTTGGTATGTGACAATTATGGACTAATTAAAAATAAATTCGAGTGAGTAAGTGCATTAAATGTGATTGGTGTTGAAGATAAAAGAGAAAGACATAGTAACTAATGGCAAATTTATAAATAAGTAAAAATTAGGAACTATATTTTTTTACCAAATTTTATTAAAATATTAATTGAAGAATTTGTCTTCTTCCTCACTTAAGGACGACCATTTATCTTTGAAGAATAGAAATATATGTTGATTTTTTTCTTTAAGTCTTTCCTTTCATAAATTATGAACACTTGTCCAAAATAGTAGAAATTTCTTGATCTTTCTTTTCTTTCTTATTCTTTTCTATTGGCTTAGTTATCTAAAGAAAACAAAACATATATGTTTTACTTACTTTTCCTAGGTCGAACCACTTCCCAAATGTTTCAAATAGTTTTTTTAATTTCATTCCATAAAAATTTAATTTTCTAAGTTAGTTAAAGTTATATATTTAGAAAGAAATTAATACGGAAGGTTGATTGAGTTGCAAATCAAGAGAATTATAGAAGAGAAGTGAATTAAAGATTCAAGTATTCAAGGTAAAATTTTTAAACTTAATCTTTAATTTTTGATGGATTTTATAGTTAGAATAATTGATAAATTAGAGTATTGAGTTGTATAGACAATGATATATGATAGTTAGATTAAAGTTTTGAAGTTGTGTAAATTTAAGTTGAAAATTTGAAGAGTTTAATTTAAATTATTAATTTTAATTTTATTATATTTGTTTTGTAAGTGAAGATTAATAAGTTGATTTAATGATTTAGCTAATTAGAGAAATTTAAAATTAGGATTTAAGTTGGAGAAACTTAAATTGGAATAGGGTATTGGAGATTATGAGAATCTTTAAGAAATAGAAAGTTGTAGCACCATTTTGATAGTCATAAGGAAAAAATTTGGAAAAGTGTAAAACATAAAATTTATAGGCATATGTCTTAACTATATGTTTTTAAAAAGGTTTTACAAAATTTGATGTGCGTGGAGAGATGTTGATTTTTAATTAGGACTGGCTCGGATTGATAATCCTGTAGGAAATGCTACTGTGTTTGATTAATTTGAGGATCTTAGAAATGTTTATTTATATGTTATCTAGGTATCTGTAAAATAATTTTATAACTGGACATGTACGAATTGAGTTGCAACTAAAATAGTGAGGTTTTTCCGGATGAGAGTTATAGGGTTATAGGGCTAACTTTAGAAATCCACTATAAATTGTGTAGTACTTAGAATAACCTAAATTATGGATATATTATAACATAATATATCTAGTTTAATTACAAAAAATAATTAAAATAATTGGACATGTGTTGCTAGAGATATGATTAAATGAACCAAGATTGCTAGTGATAGCTTTCTTAAGAGCAAACCCTAGAATTTTAGGATTTTAGGGAATTTTTTCAATTAAAATTTAAATAATGTAATTTCATATTAATTGAGATCTAAATTAAAATTAATCGAATATATAATATCGAAAAAATAATGAAAGGTGAAATGGAGACTATAAGTGATACTTCATTGGACTAAGGAGTTAGGAAATTGGAAATGTTGAATCTACAGGCTAAAGTGAGTTATAAATGTATTATTATGCATAAAAACAACATCATTTGAAATTATAGAAGTTTTATTTGGAACCCTATATTTTGATTGAAGCCTTTGTTTTTATTCTTTATTTGACCCAATGTGTTCATTGACTATTTGATGATAATATCATGAGTTTCTTATGCCATTGACGGTGCATTTAAACATATTTATGCCAATGAACCTTATTATATAATATTAATTTAATTACTCTTGGTTTTATTTTGATTCGACCGATTCAATTCTGGTCGAATTTTTGATCATCTGTCTTAATCGGGTTTTTAGCCGAGTTAAGTCCAAGAACATTGAGCTTCACCAATACATGTGTGAGCTATATCTAATTCTAATTAGTTTTGATTCATAATCCAAAAGATATTGAGATATTGAGTTCAAGGCGATGCTATATAATGTGTATACTCTATATTATTTATATTTTATTATCTTCAAAATTTTTCAAACTATATGAGATATTGTTGTGTATTATATAATATTTCAAGTGGATTCTAAATATTTATTTTAGTCATATTAAACAAGTCAACTATTGACAAAATTTTGTGCACCATTTGTTTCCTTAATTTCTACACAAAATTTATAAATATTGTAAATATCATATTTATTTGATTTCACTAAATTTTCAATGATTTTATTGCAATTGCCACTATGATATTTATATGATTTTTTAAAATATTTAAATATTTATGACTATTGGGATATAATATTTTTTTAATTTTATATTTTGCAATTATACTTATAATAATATAAATAGCTAGCCTAACTCACATTTTAGATATACTAACATATAAAAATTCTCGTCTTTCTCTATATTTTGTGTTATTTGCTGAGTTATAAATTTATGGGTAAATTATAATTTAGTTCCTAAATTTTGATGCGAAATGCAGTTGATTCCCAATATTTTGAGAAACTCATTATAATGTCCCTTTATTTTGACTCTTTCATCAAATACATCCTTTCATCCATTTTTTTATATAGTTTCTATTAAATCTTATGTGAAATAATGGTAATACCCCTCATTTATAACCAAAATTTCTATTTTTACCCATTAAATGAATCAAGAATATTTTTTTTTTATTTACCACAAACATTATCAATATAATAAAATCAATATATACTATCATTGCAATAATTCAAAAAAGAAATTCACAATCTAAACACACCAAAATTTCAATATTATAAAATCCATATACATTACCATTGCAAAAATCCAGAAATGAAATTCACAATCTAAACACACCCAAATTTCACTTATTAATAAAACACAATAACAATGTAAAAAATTAAGAATAACTTAAACACTCGTTTACTTCACTCTCTTTCGGAGGAAAAATCTTGTAAAAATCCCACCTACTCTTCTATAACTGCCACCACCATCAAAATGGCCACTTCCACTGCCGCACAACCATCAAACCTACTCTTAGATTTCCTCCCATCCATAGACATAACAATGCTCTCCCAAACAGAACTTCATGCCCTTTTCCCTTTGCTCTTTTTCCTCCTTCGATCCCACTACACAAAAGACATTGTAACACCAACCATCGACCTCTCAATTTTCAATGAGAACGTCGAATCTTACCGGCAGACCTACACCTGCCTTTCCTCCTAACATTCTTTTAACATCCTCTATCTGTATTTCTTGTATTTTTTACTATGATTAATTATTTTTGAATGGATTTGATTGACTTGTGATAAATTCTAATTTTCTATTTTATTCTACTTTATTTTTTGCTACTTCAGTCTGACAGAATGTGATTTGCTGAGTGTAGATGGCTCTTAGAGAGAGTTTCATATGTTAAGTTGTATTTGCTAAAGTTTTGGTAAAGTTAGGTTGGAAAGAAGTTGAGAATTTCCTCATAACCTTCTTTCATAGGCGGGCAAAAGTTTATGTCTGAATTTCGAATATTCATCAGATTGCTTTCACGAGCGTGAGTCCTTGTTTCATGGGCGTGAATCGTCAAATTTTATATATATCAACTCATTTGTCACTTGTCTGAAAACTTAACTCTTGTATCTCTCTTCTTTATTTCTCAACAACCAAATCCTAAATTTATTTCATATGTATTTCTAAGGCATTAATACTCACATTAATGCTTTATTTTGGAAGGCAAACACTTTCAGAAAGCTATTAAATCATTCCAAGTAAAGATTTCTTCAAAAATCTCCATTTGAGGAGAAAGAGATATTTTCTCCATAATTTGATTTCTATTATGATTTGAGATTATAGGGTGTTAGAATAGTCATGTATGAGTTATGAGGAGTATATTAAATGCATTAATGACTATAGATTTTAGTTATTAGAAGAATTAGAACTAATGGTGAATAGTAATGTGAATAGTATCAATTCTTCTATTCTTCCATGATTTTCTTAAGGAATGGTTAAATTAAGTTTAAGAACTATCTAAATAAGCTTTAGAGAGTCTTTAATTACAATAGTTTGTTATGAGAAATATTGGATAAGAAAAATCCTAAATTTATAAATTATTGTAATGTGCTAGGCTTGGAGCATTAAGTGCAATTAAGTTGATTTGGAGATTGATTGAAGGATTTCGAGTTTTACTTTTGATTGTGCCTTTATGGAGGTGAGTTATGCATATGTATTTTGTATGTATTTACATATACATATATATGATTCTTTCGTTCATTATGAGCATGTCTATGCAATTATTGAGTTGGTATTTCTTTGAACCAATAATATTTGTTATAAATATATTTTATTTCTATTGCTATGTTTTAGAGTTTGTATTGTTACCCATTTCATTGGAACTAACTCGTTATTATATGTCACAATCCAATTTTAGACTATGATGGTCTTAGGGTACGGGTAATGCCAAAGCGACCAGTACCTCAAAAAATCCATTCTTTTACTTTAACTTAACTTTTACAAACTAATAATATCATTAACAATCATTCCTTAAACATATGATACATTTTAGGTGATAAATTTTTTTTTTTAATATCATAACATTCCTTACAGAAAATTTGATAGAGTTTCCTCTAAAACTCTGACTTAAGCTATCTGTAAGAGATAAAGATTTACACTTCCAAATAAACATACATCCCCTTTTATCCTCTATTAATCAATCACAACTCAATAAACACTTCAATATTTACATTCATATCTCATATCATATATATGTAATATTAACATTTTCATATCAAACTTGATTAACATTTTGATCATATTAAACATTAAACTCTTAGCCAATCCAAGCCCTATATACATTATACCAAGGAACTTCTATACACAGGAGTAACCTCAATTCATACATCTGTAATCCAAGGCTGAAGGTAATGTAGCCAATGGATGACTGCCTCACCGAGATCCTGAAAACATTTAATAACTTTTGGGTGAGTATAAGATTATACTCAGGGAATCTAAATATATGAATATGCAATATTATTCATGAAAAGTCACATCTATCCATTAATAATATGAAATAATGAATAACTAATGGTGGAATGGTGAAATACATATCAAGAACCATAATGCATATAATATAATAGGAATGAGTTATCTGTAACATATCATATATAATATTGTACTGTTACTTCACTTCACTTCCTTTACATTTCTATCCAATCACACCATTTCCAACCAATCACACCATGGCATAGAGAATTTCACCCTCTTTAGCAAAGGTCAGAGCATATATACATGATGTGTACACAGCCGATGGATTATTCACTACACCATCGAAGTAGTTTTGTTATAATATATTATATGCAAATGTCTCATATAGTATGAATATATCAATATTAAGTTTCAAATATGACTTTAATAATGTTAAATAATATGATAAAGGTCAAATGAGCAATATAGCTCAATATGAAATTTTTGGTCTCTGGGGCCCAGTTGCGCCAACGCAATTGACACCCCTAAATTATGGGTCTGTTTCTTATTTTCAGGCACTTTCTGGTTTGCATTGAAATCAATATTTCCATGGAATTTTCTTTATACAAATGACAAACACATATATATAATAAGCAATTGGGCTTGATTTGACATCAAAAAGCCTTTTAGAATAAATTTTATACAGAATCAAAGTTTAGGTCAGTTTCAAACATTTCAGCAATGCTATTTTAGGTCATTTTAGCAAAAGTGCCCAAAAGTGGATCATCAATGGTTTTCAAGCAAGGATATCATTTCATATGCATAAATGCATGACCTATGAATGAATAATGCATGAATCATATATATAGACTCACCTCAGACAAAACTCCAAATGTTTACCACCAGGCCTAATTGGCCCGTGACTCGCTGTCCGCGACCCTAGCTTGGGAACTTTCTCCTATATTAATAAAATCACTCCGGTAAGACTTATACTCAATACCTTACACATTAAAACACATATCAAAGCATATTAACATACATAAAGCATATACTATACACTATAAATCCTATATCACACATTTGACACTTTTCATACCCTTTTATGCATCAAATGCACTTCTATCACCGCATTTCATATATTCATCATTGTAATGCTAAGTTAAGAACTTCCAAATACTTAGTTCAATATTTCATACTAAACATACATCAAATTTCAAGTATGCTTTCCAAGTACTTATATCAATCAACCTTTCCATATTTGAACTTTTACATTTCCATTATTTATACCATTAAACTACATTCAAACTTTACTTCTTCAATTGCATTAACCTAACACCTTAAACTAACAAAGTTCATATGGTTCCACCTATATGAAAATCATTCCATTCATTCATTTTTCAACACCAATTAAACATACAACCTAAATATACACAAATTACACAACATTTAATCATTCAAACCTATAAACATCAAAGCACCAAATCACCATTCAAGCGATACACATTCGGCCAAAATCAATTTTCATCCAAATGATTTTCTTTCCATCAAATAACTACCAATTCATGTTAAACACATCAAATACACATCATTCAAGCCTTTAAACCTATTAAACATCAAAATACAACACCATTACTCAAGCACATCACATTTGGCCAAGACAAAGTTCTATTCAAATGGATTTGTTTCCATCATTTAACCACTAATTCATATCATACACATAAAATACAACTCATTTGAACCAAAAGATTAATCAAAATCATACTTTGAATCATATTTCTTCCTATTATGGTTTCATTCCAATTTTTGATTTTTCTTCCAACCAAAACATGTTTTGGATACTAAATATCATCAAAGAACATCTTATGAATATAATTAAACCAAAAGAATGGTAAAATCAATCACTTACCAAAAGTTCTTCAAAAACTTCAAAGCTTTTATTATTTGCTTTTTCTTGTTTTTCCTTAGAATCTAAAGCAATATTTGTGTTTATAATGGTGGAATTAACTAGTTTCTACAAAAAAATGAAAGAAAACAATAATCTTTGGCAAGGATTAAGGTTGGCCGAAACTTAGCAATGGAAGAGAGAGAAATTTTGGTTGGTAATTTGATAAGGAAGATGAAGAGGTTGTAAAAATCAACCTAAATATCAAAGACATGATCTTATACATTAGGTTTATGATAGAAATGGTGAAACCTAGCCATCCAACCATCCATTTCTTCATCATTTCATCCAATGGTTAGATTTAGGTAAGCCTAAAATGATACCATAAGCTTGCATACACCATATAAAGTCCATATTTCAAAGGAAAAGACTAATTTACCCTTAGTTCAAATGAAATCCCTAAATCGAGCAGCTTTGCCCGGGATTATTTTCTACCGGGTTTAATTCTCCAACCAAACTTCAAATAAATAAATTATCATCATTTTCATTTCTTAATATTCTTTTATACCTTTAAATATCACGTTAATTTCCATAAAACTCGAAGGGCTGTGAAATGACCATTTTGCCCCAGTTCACCAAAAACTCAATTTTTTCCAATTTCTTCCTAACAGCCTTTAAACCACTTTTACACGTATAATACTTCCTAAAATATGCATATACATTCAATTCAAGCATAAACATGCAATAATACTTAACTTTCAAAAAAAGAAAGAACCTTCTAGGTTTCCCCTTTATGGTTCAGGTTCTAAGCTTTAACTGAATTGTTACATTCTACCCCCCCCCCCCCCTACAATTAAATTCGTCCTCGAATTTACTTTAATGCAATAGGGTAGAATAAAAACCTGACTCATGAAATAAGTAGGGGTATCTGTGCCTCATCTCAGTCTCACTCTCCCAAGTACATTCCTCTACTGTCCTATTTCTCCATAAGACTTTAACCATAGGAATGCTCTTGTTGCGAAGTTGTCTAATTTGCTGATCAACAATCTCAACTGGTATCTCCTCATAAGCTAAATCTTCATTTATCTCTACATCCTGTAGCTGAAGAATATGGGATGGATCTAATACATGTTTCCTCAACATAGAAATATGAAAAACTAGATGCACATGTCCCATATTTGGAGGTAGTGCCAATCTATAGGATACATTTCCTACCCTGTCTAAAACCTCAAAAGGACCAATATATCTAGGTGACAATTTTCCTTTCTTTCCAAATCTCATAACCCCCTTCATTGGAGAAATTTTAAGGAGCACATGGTCACCTACACTAAACTGCACATCATTTCTCTTAGGATCAGCATAGCTTTTCTGTCTACTTAAGGCAGTTTTAATTCTCTCCTTAATCATGGGCACTTTTTCTATTGTCTCTCTAATCAAATCAAGGCCCTCTAATTGTTTCTCTCCAGGTTCTGCCCAACATATTGGAGATCTACACTTCCTTCCATACAGTGCCTCATATGGTGCCTTATCAATAGTGGAGTGATAACTGTTATTGTAAGCAAATTCTATCAATGGTAGATAGTGATCCTAGCTGCCCTTATAATCCATCACACAGAGTCTCAACATATCTTCTAGAGTATGAATAGTTCTCTCTGTCTGACCATCTATCTGTGGATGAAATGCAGTACTAAAATATAGCTTAGTACCTAATACCTCCTGAAATTACTGCCAAAATCTAGAAGTAAACTGAGTACCCCTATCAGAAAGAATCACCAATGGTACGCCATATAATCTGACAATCTTATCAATATACAACTGGGTATACTGAGCTACTGAATAAGTGGTCTTTACTTCTAGAAAATGAGCTGATTTAGTCAACCGATCCACTATTACCCAAATAGAATCATAGCCTTTCTGTGTCTTTGGCAGTCCAACCACAAAGTCCATAGTTACTTATTCCCATTTCCATTTTGGCAATTGAATCTCCTGAAGCAAACCAGATGGCTTCTGATGTTCTACCTTAACCTACTGACAGGCTAAACAAGTAGACACAAACTTAGCTCTATCTCCTTTCATATTTGGCCATCAATAATGCTGCTTCAGATCATGATACATCTTTGTCACTCCAGGATGAATGGTGTATGGAGCATAATGGATCTCCTCCATAATCTATCTTCTTAACCCATCACAGTCAGGGACACAATTTGTCATTACATTTCAATACATTACCCTTAACTGTAAACTCAGGAGCCTTACTTTCTCTAACTAACTCCATAATCTTCATTAGCTGTGAATCTTTGCTCTGGGAATTCTTTATTTCATCCAATAACAATGGTTTAACCTGAAATTATACTATCAGCACCTGTTCTTGCCCTTGTAATTCAAAATCCAGGGTTAATCCCATTGCTACCAATTCTCTAAACTCCTGCACCAAAGGCCTTTCTATAATAGTCACATGTGCTAAACTACCTATAGGTTTTCTGCTAAGTGCATCTGCTACAACATTAGCCTTCTCTGGGTGATATAAAATCTGACAATCATAATCTTTTAGCAATTCAACCCATCATCTCTGTCTCAGATTCAATTCTTTTTGTTGTAGTAGATACTGAAGACTCTTATGATCTGTATATATTTCACATTTTACCCCATAAAGATAATGTATCCAAATCTTCAAAGCAAAGATCATTGCTGCCATCTCCAAATCATGGGTAGGATAATTCACTTCATGCTTCTTTAACTGTCGTGAAGCATAAGTAATTACTTTTTTATCCTACATCAGCACACATCCCAAGACAACTCTAGATGCATCATAATATATGGCAAATGTACCAGTTTCTATAGGAAGTGTCAACACTGGAGCAGTAGTCAAACAAGTTTTAATAGTCTGAAAACTTTTCTCACAATTTTCACTCCAATGAAACTTTTCCTATTTCTGAGTTAACCTGGTTAACGGAGAAACTATCTTTGAAAAGCCTTTAACAAATCTCCGGTAATATCCAGCCAATCCTACAAAGCTTCTCACCTCAGTCACTGTAGTGGGTCGTGGCCAATTAGCTACTGCTTCCACTTTCTGAGGATCAACTTTGATGCCATCTTTACTAATAACATGTCCCAGAAATGCTACCTCAATCAACTAGAAATCACTCTTAGAAAAACTTGGCATATAACTGATGCTCCTTCAAGATCTATAATGTGATCCTAAGATGTTTTTCATGTTCTTCCTTACCCCTAGAATAGATAAGAATATCATCAATGAAGACAATTATAAACTTATCCAAATAGGTCCTGAACACCCTATTCATCAGGTCCATAAAAGATGCAGGTGCATTAGTCAACCCAAATGGTAATACCATAAATTCATAATGTCCATATCTGGTTCTGAAAGCAGTCTTTGAAACATGCTCCTTCTTAATCTTCAATTGATGGTACCCTGATCTCAAATCAATCTTGGAGAAGTAACAGGCTCCCTGTAACTGATCAAACAGATCATCTATCCTAGGCAAAGAATACCTATTCTTCACTGTCACCTTGTTCAGCTGTCTGTAGTCAATACACATTCTCAGTGTCCTATCTTTCTTCTTTACAAACAACATTGGAGCTCCCCAGGGTGAACTACTAGGTCTGATAATGTAACATCTCAACCTAAACCCTATAGGGACCCTTAAGGGGGACTTAGGGGGAATTTTTTTCTTTCTTTATAATATGCTCATATGATGTATATATGCATGAAATTGATAGTTAAGCATGTTATATGACCTAATTTTAGGCATAGAAGTGGTTTAAAGTCAGTTAGGACAAAATTGAAAAATTTTAAATTTTTGCTGAACTGGGGGCAAAATGGTCATTTTACTGCCCCTTCGAGTTTTTATGGATTTAGCATTATATTTGAATAAAGAAAAGAATAAAAGTGAATGTAAATGGTATTATTTTCTTTATTTGAAAATTATACGAAAAAATAAACCCGGTTGAAAACAGTTCCCGGTAAGCAGCTCAATTGAGGTGCTTGAGGTG
>CANXYC010032663.1:0-21025 GCA_948193065.1 Aleurites moluccanus
TTTTTATATATTTGATTAAAAAATATTTTTGTATATTAAAATAAAATTATTTTATTTTGTTAATTATGAAAAAAATAATTTCATTTAAACAAATATATAAAAAATAAGAAAATAAATTACTTTTAAAAATTAATTATTTAATTAAATAAAAAGTAATTTATATTAATTTTAAATTAAAATATACAATAAATAAAATTGTGTATGAATATTTTACACATAAAATTATTCACATATATTTTCTTACTTTTTTATTTAATTAAAATTAGAATATTTAAAAATAAATGTGAATAATTTTATGTGTAAAATATTCATACACAATTTTATTTATTGATTTATTGTAATTTAAAATTAATATAAATTACTTTTTCTTTAATTAAATAATTAATTTTTGAAAGTAATTTATTTTCTTATTTTTTATATATTTGTTTAAATGAAATTATTTTTTTCATATTTAACAAAATAAAATAATTTTATTTTAATATACAAAAATATTTTTTAATCAAATATATAAAAAATAAATATATAAAAAATAAGAAAATAAATTACTTTTAAAAATTAATTAATTAATTAAATAAAAATAATATTATTTATTTTGATTTTAAATTAAAATATATAAAAAAAATATAATGTATAAATATTATACATAAAATTATTTATATATATTTTTTAATATTCTAATTTTAATTAAATAAAAAAGTAAGAAAATATAATTAAATATATAAAAACAATTTTCAAATATATAAAATTAGAAAATAGATTAAATAATTAAAAATTAATTTTATTTATTTTAATTTTAGAAAAGTATAGTTAAATAAAAATTAATCATTTCAATTTAATAAAAAGCAATTTTAAATTAAAAATAATATTTTTTTTTAATTTTAAATAAATAAAATAATTAATTTTTATTTAGTTATTAATTTATTTTATTTTTTATATTTTTAATTTAAAAAAATAATTTTTTATAAATAAATAAAATTTTAGGGACTAAATTATAATTTGCTAATTACTTTTTTAATCCTTGTGGGACCCAGGGAAAAAAGTCAACAGTCAAATGGTCAGAATTATAGATTTTAATAACGTTAAGGTCAAAATTATACCTCCAAAAACATTAAAAGCTAATGTGCTCCTAAAATTAAACGACAGTGTTAAAATTGTACTTTATCCCAACTAGAATTCTACGTCAACAAGTCAATTTAATAGAAATGGGGCTCAAATGGACAATAAAATTATCTTAATGTCCAATAAATGCATCACATGGTTGAGAGAGGAAATTAAAATTTTTTACCTAATCTTCTCATCTCTATCTTTTGTTTCCCACTTCTTCACATCCAGCAAGTAGCTTTCAAATTTTAGCTGGCCTTAATAGTAGCAATCAATGTCTATCCTTAAAAAAAAAACCCTCGTTTCTTATGTTCCTCCTCCACCATAACATTCTTCATAGTATCCTGCTCAACAAGTCTCCAATTACCTTGCTTGAGAGTCAATCCAACTAGTGTAGGGGGCTTTATTCAACACAAGTGGGTAGCCTTTATTGGTGCTTTTGATAATTTTCAAATCCTCTAGAATCACACCCAACAACACCAGCCCTAACATCTCCCTACACATCCAGGACTGACATCATGTCTTTGCCTTTGATCATATATGTCCTCACCCTATTAACAATCATCTTTATATCCCTAATCCTATCACACTCCAAAAGCCTCGTCACTTTATTAGCATCTTGCAAACTGTAACCGTAATGAATCTTGCATTAATCTCAGTAGGACAATCAATAATGATAAAATCAGGGTAGCCTTCGAGTCTGATTTTTAATGCCTCCACAAATCAAACCAGTGCTTTGCCATCAAATCTCGATGGGAGCTTCGATTGGAGTTTCGAGATGCATAGAAGATTGAAAATTTGACTACCATTTACCTCATACTAAGGCTTGGTCCAGGCGACAATCACCATTTCATAACCTCAACAAGGGTATAATTAACTCGATACAAGGCCAAGGAGAATATCTATATTCCATAGGTTGACATCAACATCAATTATGAATACAAAGAAGCCAAGGCGAGCAAAAGAGAGGCCCACATTAGTGGTGGTGGTTGTCTTGCCGACGCTTTCTTTGTCAGAGGTGGTAATGACAAAGCGTGGGTATCACTAGCTAATTTAGGCTTTCTGTTCCATAAGAGGACGAATTGTATATGGTGGAATGGGAGTGAGATTTTGAAGGTTTTAGAGTTTAGGTTTTGTGAGTGAGGGGTTTAAATGAGGTTAAAGAGTGAAAAATGAGAGATTAGGATTGCTAAGAAGCGACTTGAGTGATATTATTGTTATCGATACAAAGTTTTTTAGAGTCAAAAAAAGAAAAAACATATCATCTAATTAGATTAGGACCATCAAAGTGCAAGAAATGAACACAAGCGAAAATGAGACTGAGAACTAAGAACTAAAAGTTGAGATTTTTGGAGATTATAAATTGGATTTTCTCATGCTAAAAGTGAAAGTCTTACTCTTTAAAATATATAGGTCGAACCGTTTAAGCCCAATAAAATCCATTAATACTTGTTTTGGATTGGGTTTGAGATGTGTGTTTTGTCATGTAGCACTGACATAACACTGAGGTATCACGCTTAATTAGTATATCTTATTGACATATCGATCACATGCACTGATCCGGTGGATTTTCTAATAAGTAATCAACAAATGAAAATTTTATCAAACTTTAATTATTCATCTACAAAGAAAAATGATTAGTAATCATTTCAAAAAATCACTAAACTTTAGTTATTATTGGAATCATTTGTCTGCTTATGTTATATTACTTTTTAATGATAATAAAAGAATTGTAAAAAAGAAAAAGAATGTTCATATAGCAAAGCAACAACAAATGAAAACCCACACACACACACACACACACACACATATATATATACACCAATAAATGACAATTATATTATTTAATTAATAAATCAGGATCTTATAAAAGCAATAAAAATATTTAAATCATTTAATAAATTTATTATTTATTTGTATTAATAGTTCTATGTTCGGAATGCATATAATGTGATTGCATTGTTTTATTTTTATTCTAAATTATTATTTCTTCTGTTTTAAAAAAATAATCATATTTTATTTTATACGTATATTAAAAAATTTATTTTTTTTAGTTTATTACATTAATTTTATTATTTTTTCCTAAAATATCATCACCTAAAATATTCATATTATACACTTTTCAATATATTTTTTATTTTTTAATATTTACAATAATTAAATCATTTATCTTAATTGATTGTCATAATACTTTTATCTGGAAATACTATAATAATATTCTATCAAATTTATAATTTTAATATAGAAAAAATAAAAAAATGTAATTATATATGTGATAATATTGATGTGAATTAATGATTAATATCTTTGATAATTATCTACTAAATTAATATTTAAAAAAAATAAAATATAATTTGAGAGGACAAAAAAAATATACAGTGAAAATACATATCAAACATTATCAATGATGATTAAAAATCTGCTCCTATTCCTTACTGCTCATTTCAATTCCCATATTGTCATCTCTTGAATTTGATTTCGGTAAACAAATGGGGCCTAAGAGTTGAATTGTCTAAGCAGAGCATTAAAAATAACATAAAAAGTGCCAATATCAATATCCTATTCTAAAAGAGGTGAATAACTAATATATTTTAAAAAATAATAATTATGATTTTCATAGTTAAAAGGTGTTGAATTTAAATATTAATTAATGTCAAATTTATAAATAATAATAATAATAATAATAATAATAATTGCATCTAATTGAATTGAAATGGCAATGGGTTAAGTTTTGCAAAATTCGTATTTAATCTGTTTAAAAATAAAATATTCTCTTGATAGATATTTTTATTTTCTCCTTAAATTTTTTTTAGTGTTATATATATATATAATGACCCAACTCTTTGAGATTTATAATAATTATAATAATAACAACAATTATCATAATTGTTTGAGAGTTTTAATTAATAAGAAAATAAAAGGTGACATTTTGAATCAACGTGGCAGGCAATGATTCCAGGAGAAGTGAGTAAAAATGACAGTACAGGGACATTATAACTTATTCTCTCTTAACAAACCTTACCGAAGAAGCTTTTCTGCTTTAGCTTTTTTTTTTTTTTTTATTGGGGACAGCCCTCGTGAATGAAGCACTGACATTGGTCTTCTTCTGAAAATTCCCACAGAGAGACCTCAACTTCAACTCTTTCTTTTACTCTCCCATTCTCCTAATAAAACTAATCATCTTCTCTTCTAAATTAAACACATCAACCTCAACTATATTACATTTGGAAATAACGCACAGCCTGGAAAAACCCAAAAAAATAAATATAATAATAATATATATTATTTTCAATTGCTTTGCTGGTTTCCAAATGTTGAAGCTGTTCTTTACATTGTCATAGGTATCTTCTTTTTCTTTGGAATTGGAATTTCATCTAAAATTGTGGGTTTGAAATTTCTAATAGAGATCTGATTTTTTTTTTCCTTTTTTGATTTAGGAATTAGGGGCAGATGGCAACTGAGCTTGTAAATTTGGCAACAAATGATAAACTACCTGAAGTTAATTGGACTAAGAATATTGAAATTTGCGAATTAGTAGCTCGTGATCAAAGGTATAGTAAATTCATCAATATTGAATCATTGGTCACTGTTATTACTGTGATTATTTTTTTTATTTATTCTAATATGCAGACAAGCTAGAGATGTTGTTAAAGCTATTAAAAAACGCTTGGGGAGTAAGAACCCAAATGCCCAATTATATGCAGTCATGGTGGGTTAATTCCGTTTCTTTATATAATAAAATCTACTTCGTTTTATATTCTTGATTTAGAATTTTTGTTAAGGATATAAATCTTACATAAGATATTGAACGAGCTTATATAAAAATGGATTCTCCAACCTCAATAATTAGCTTTTTGAGGTATAACACTCTCAAGACTATATAAGCTTGCAACATTATAAGAATTTCAAGCAGTTTTATTTGATTGAATATGTTTGTTTTTTTTACACATATTGTTAACTATCAACCCTTCAAATTTGATATTTTGGTGTTTTCCAATGGTCTATGCTTTTATTTTATGCCAAAGCCATTTATTTTTTTCTTCCAATTCTGCAGTTGTTAGAGATGCTTATGAACAATATTGGTGAACCTGTTCATAAAGAAGTGATCAATACAGGAGTTCTGCCTAGTCTTGTGAAGATAGTAAAGAAAAAGGTTCAAGTTCTTTTCACATCAGTAAGGTGAATTTTGGTTAAATTTTTATGTCCTTATACTTGGTTAAATCATTTTTCTGTTTGTCTCAGACAGATTTGCCTGTACGAGAGAGAATATTTCTTCTTTTGGATGCCACACAGACGTCAGTCGGTGGTGCTTCTGGAAAGTTCCCTCAGTACTATTCTGCATATTATGATTTGGTGGTAGGTGCATGTATGAAAGGCGTTATGCTTTTTTCTGTAATCATTTATGAAATGTGTGTGAACTTGAAATCATCTATTAGCTTCTTGCAATTTAAGTAGCAATTCCGAGGAGTCAACCAAGGCTTGACTAAGCCTTAAATTTAACCAAATGAAATCAGCTGGAATTATCATCTTGGGTTGGCTCTTCGCAAAGTTTTGGTAAAGTGAAGATCATCTTAATGTTATTATGGTTTGAGTTCATATGCATCCATAAATTATTTGCATTCTTCCAATGAAGTTTTTGTCAGTCTTCCTTGTAATATGCAATTATGATAGATTGTTCCCATGGGAAAACTCATTCCTGAAGTTATTTCTTTTGAGAGAAGGAGTTACTCTTAGTACACTAAGTTACTTGTTCATGGTAAATTCAAAAAAAAATTTAGTTTATGGTGATCCTTCAAATTCTTGCCCATTGGAGGTCATTTGCATACAAGAAAGTAAAGTTCATGGCATAATAGCTCTTTTGCGAATCAAGCTTTATAGTTGTTTCATCAAATTGCCAATAGATCACAACGTATGTGCCTCTTTTTTGAGATATGTAAGGATTTGCATCACTCTTTCTGGTCCTGAGTGTTGTTATTTCAGTGCCTTTAACAAAGAATTAAACTCTTTTCTTGGGGCTGCTAATGAATGGACTTAGTTGGGTATACATGGTTTCATTTGCATTACCCATTTGGAACCCACTTAAATAATAAAATGGGTATCACACCCATTGAATCTGAAATAAATGCTTATGTTATTAATTAATCTATTTATTATTGTAGTGCCAAGCTTCATGCATCAACTACTGCTAACCAGTAGTACCAGTGTGAACCTCAACCTCGTTATTTTAAACATATCAAACCATACACAGAATTTTCAATTTTTCTTCCCACTTATAAGATACTCAATACGTGACAAGCATGGAGGCATAAATACTGATTTATCTTTGGTCTTATTCCTTACCTGGCCTCTTAGTAGACTTGCCCCAGACACCCTTTTATCATTGATGGAACTTCTGTTGTCTAATGTAGAACATATGCTCTATGGAGTTAGGTGTTTCTATCTTTGGCTATTGTTAGCTCATAGTATAAGAATTAAAAGGCTTTGATGTACTTGTATGTCACGTCGCTGTTTAAGTTCAGAAATTAAGCTTGTTTATACTGTATTTTCAGAGTGCAGGAGTACAATTTCCTCAAAGGCCGCATGAAACACAGACAAATAATACTACATCACAAGCAAAGAAACAAAATACACTTAATGGGGAACTTGCCGCCTCTAGGCATGAAGTGGTTGCTCAGCAAGCAGAGACTCAAGTAGTTCCTGAATCTAGGTAACTTAATTGTTTGCTTTCATGCTTCATCCATGTTGCATTATTTCATTTATTTCTTAGCTCGAAAAAAAAATCATTTATTTCTAACAATGTGATTGTTATTTTCAACCTATGTTGCCTATACAGGCTATTCTTGATTACAAGTGCCAGGTACAGGTCCATGTCCGATGGATAGTCAACCTTTTATAATTTGCCCTAATTTTTCCATATATTTTGAAAATCATAAGTGCCTATGTCCATTAGGTATTTGATAGGGATGCATTAGGGTAAAGTGAAGAGTTGGAGCAACAAATTTCTTAGCTAATTTAGTGTTGACACTGCAATGACGTGATGGGTTTTATTGCTTCCTTCATATGTATAAACATTTAATCTCAAAATGTTTACTGTCTGCTAGTTACATTTTTCAACTTAAGAGCAGAAAAAAATATGATGAATAAATAAATTGGTAATTAAACTTAAAAGTGGAACGTGATGCAAAGTGGAGATTCTATAAAATTGAGGTTAGATGAAAGTCGTCCTTACCACACCAGTATCCTCACAAAAACAAACACAGGCCCCATCTCATGCCTTACACTTAATAAAAGGAGAAAAAGAAGAAGACACCTTATATATGAATTTCTATGGCAAATAACAGGCTCCATCCCCTCCTTTTTGTGGGTTACAGAGATACCTGCCATAACATTCCAACCAATTCTATTTTGAGCCATAACAACTCTTAATAACTTTTTGGCTAATACCAAAGAGAATTAAGTCTCTAAAGGGAAATAACATAACTATGGGAATTTTCGGATTGGTATGTTTGTGTTGTGCAAGTTGAGTTTTGTTCTCAACTCATTTTTTTTTTACTGTGAAGTGGCTTGAGGCATCTGCAATTGTCTTTTAAGATACTTATAAGGCTTTTGGTGGTTTAAAATGGAGAAAATTTGTTGGTAGAAAGGATGCTAAAGTTCTTTAGAATTGTTCATTCTTTGCAGTGTTATGGAGTATTTGAAATTCGGATGGGAAGCATGTTCACATTTTTAGGATAAATTCTTATATAGATATAGTCCACCATGTGGCATATGGACAAATCAATAATAATGTGACACATTGACATGTTAATTATAATAGAGATCCTATTATGTAGGTAGTTAATTACCATATCAACTCCTTGTGGTAGTTGGTATATTACTATTGTTAGTCCATGTGCTTACATGGTGGACTAAGTACGTATAAGAATTCATCTTTAGGATCTAAATTTTGTTTAGTCCATGTGCTTACATGGTGGTAGTGTATTTTGTTGGCTTATAATTGGATTTTGTTTTCTAGTCTTTTGTGGTACAAAGTGGGCTTTTTACGCTTTTTTTTTTTTTTTTGTGGGCAGGTGCATTAAGGGCTTTCCGGGACTTTCCTTGAGTGTTATTTAGTTTGATTTGGAAGTACTTTTTAATTGTTTTTGTTTGGTATTTGATCTTCAAGTGTAGCCTATTTTAGGAGGATACCTTATCCTCCATGTTGCAATCTTTAAGTGTCCTTCCTTAATAAAATTTATTTTCTTATCAATGAAGTAAAATAAAAAAAGTACTTGCACATTTATAGACTATGGTAATTTCATTGAATTCTATATCTTAGACATCGGAAGCATATTTTTCGACATGATTCCATAACTCTGTACCAGGAATGGAAGCAACTCATCTCGCAATAACAACTTGTAGAAATACATTCCAGAAAGGGTCATAGATTTCTGAGATTATTACTTGTTGCCTACGAGGTTCTTTAACTGTTGCCGAAAGAGACTAGGGACTCATGTTGTTTGTGTTTAGCTTATTTATACTTTCTGTTTGTCTATTTACCAAATAATAATAATAATAATAATAATAATAATAATAATAATAATAATAATTATTATTATTATTATTATTATTATTATTATTTAGAAATTTTATTGCTATGTTTATAATGGCTAATGTTTTGGGACACAAAATATTGTGAATACATTACCTATCTCAAGTTTTGCTTTCTATATTGATATTCTGCATACCAATTTTGTTTATAGTTCCTGAAAAGTTATTAGCAATTGTTTAGCACTTCTCCAGCAAATGATACTAATCCAAGTATGATTTATCCTATAAAGTATTATTCAGAAGGCTAGCAATGTCCTAGAGGTTTTAAAAGAAGTTCTTGATGCTGTCAATTCTCAAAATCCTGAGGTATATAAATGCAGTCATCTTTTCTGTATTCTGCATTTGGCCTTAGATTTTAGTAGTGATATGTTCCAAATCCTTTCATATTCAGTTTCTTATCATGTGCTTGAAATTTTGATGAGTACTGCTGGAAGATAGATACAGAGTGTGTAGATTACAAGGATGAGTAAACATTGTGTATAAATTTTCAAATGATTGAGATTTACGGTCTGTTTGGAACAAATGAATCACAAATGTGGAATTCGTTTACAAATGAATTCTCGTGCTTGGAAAGACAACTTAAAATATGAAATTCAATTGAATTCCATTTTTTTTTGTATGTTTGGAACTAATCTATAAATGAGTTTTTTTTATTCTTATTTCCTAAAATATCTTCAACATAATGATATAATTAAAAAATAAAACAACAAAAAATAAATGTATTTTAATTTGTAAAATATATAATAAAACATTAGTTGGCAAAAAGAAAAAAGAAAAATGTTAGGGGGAGAGAGAAAGAGAGAGAGAGAGAGAGAGAATAAAAGGTTGGAAATTCCTCTTATTTTAAAGAAATTTGGTTTAAATTGAAATTCCTCTTATTTTAAAGAAATTTGAAATTAAATTTGTAGAATTGAAATGAACCTTTTTTTTTTTTAATGTTTCAAACACAACTTTTTTGAAATTCCTCTTATTTTAAAGAAATTTGAAATTAAATTTGTAGAATTGAAATGAACATTTTTTTTTTTTAATGTTTCAAACACAACTTTTTAGAAATGTTGAGAGAGAGAGAGAGAGAGAGAGAGAGAAAATAAAAGGTTGGAAATTCCTCTTATTTCAGAGAGAGAGAGAGAGAGAGAGAGAGAGAGATGTTGAGAGAGAGAAGAAAAAATAAAAGGTTGGAAATTCCTCTTATTTCAGAGAGAGAGAGAGGAGAAAAAATAAAAGGTTGGAAATTCCTCTTATTTCAGAGAGAGAGAGAGAGAGAGAGAGATGTTGAGAGAGAGAAGAAAAAATAAAAGGTTGGAACTTTTTAGAAATGTTGAGAGAGAGAAGAAAAAATAAAAGGTTGGAAATTCCTCTTATTTCCTCTTATTTTAAAGAAATTTGGTTTAAATTCTATGAAATTAAATTTGTAGAATTGAAATGAACATTTTTTTTTTAATGTTTCAAGCACAACTTTTTAGAAATGTGGAATTCAAAATGAGTTCTACAAAATTTTATGAAATTCATTTGTTACAAACGGACTGTTAATTTGCATGTTTTGGTTGATTGAATATCAGTTCTGAAATCCATCCAAGAAATTATAAATTCACAATTCTCATTTTGGTCGTAATAACATTGTTTTTTAGGGAGCAAAAGATGATTTCACTCTGGATCTGGTGGAACAGTGTTCATTCCAGAAGCAGCGAATAATGCATCTTGTGATGACTTCTCGGTAAGACCACTGTCTAAGTTAATAGGACGGATGTTCCTTCTCAGCAACATCAGTAAAAGGTCAAAATTTTCTGTTTATGAATATCATGAAAATTCAGATGATTTGTATGCATGCCAAAGTAAGGCCGGTCTCAGTTTGGTTAGTGATATCTGCAGCTATGATACATAACTTTACAACTATTAGTTTAGCACATATCATTCTCTTTATCTTACAGTTGCAGCTGAATAACATCATGTAATTCAACTATAGAATTGTTATGTTTAAATAATGATGGACATAAGTGCAGCCAGTGGAAATTTACTCTGCAGCCGATATTGATGGGCAAGTTGAGTGTTCACAAGGATGAAATAGGTGGTGCAGTTAGGTTTGAAATGTATGCTGTTGTATCTGAAGTGTGTACCAGTTAGGGATCAATCTTCAATATCTGTATAATTTTCCTATGATGTATTTGTTTTTATTTGTAAAACCTAAAAGTTTTAAATTGTCATTATAACACACCCAATATAAAACTTTAATCATCTTGCTAACACGCCCGATCTCTTACCTTCAATAAAAAACCAGTAAAAATCCCATTTCTATTTTTTTCCTAGATAAGGTGTTGGTCATGTCAATAATTACATATCACATTCGCTACTAAATAGCTATGTAGTTTTCATACTGTCCTAGTCCATTTTTGAGCTGATATACATAGTTCCAGGGTCTCTGGGTGACTTTGTCAATCTATTTGGTTTTTAATTAATGTTTGTTTAATAAATGAACTCGTGTTTTGGTACAAAAGGCTAGATTCTTTATATTCTATGCATAAATAGAGCAACGGAGTTTTTAAATAAATTTACCCCAGTGACGTTTGGTTTTACCCCATTGACTCGCATCTTTTGCCTATCTGGGCATCAAATTCAAGGAAGAAAAAAAAAAAAAAAAACTCTGGAGCTTGTTTGAATGCTTAAATGAGCAGCTGGTCTGTTCCATTCAATTGTTGATTTTTGTTTATTCGGGTTGTTGAACAATATTGGTAAAGCAATTAAGCAATCTTTCCCCTGTACATGGGATCATAAATTTATGCAACCCTATGTGAATACGGACACAGTGAATAACCATTGTAACTTGAATTGACTCTCTCTTCTTCCAGAGATGAAAAGGTTGTTTCTCGTGCAATTGAATTGAATGAGCAGCTCCAGAAAGTTCTGGCACAACATGATGCCTTCATCTCTGGTAGGTCTATGCTTTCAGATAGGTCTGCAGTCTCTGATAAAACTGCTTCAACTGCAAATCATTTTACTGCTGACGAAGAGGAGGAAGAAGAGGAAGCTGAGCAGCTTTTCAGAAGGTATGACATGTTGGCTTTGGAAGGCATAGGTTCTCATCTGAAAAAATATAATCTGAATTGTATCAACTGAGAATGCAGTTTTTCTTTTTTTCTGAATAACTACACTGAGCTTTGCAGTCTAAGATTTGGTTCTGTCCATCTATAACATTAATATATTTATTTTCTTGGTTCAAATGCTGTCCCTCTGCAACACTTGACAGATTACGAAAAGGAAAGGCATGTGCAAGGCCTGAAGATGAAGGTAACTCAGAAAAGCGCCTCTCTTTGGGCTTGCTTGGATCTTCTATTCCAGGAGAGAGGTTGAACCGTCCCCTTATACGGCCAATTAATTCAGATCAGTCACACAAGGCTAGTGCAAATTCTCTCCCAGCTGCAGTTGCAATTCCTCCTCCCCCAGCAAAACATGTAGAGAGGGAGAAATTCTTTCAGGAAAAGAAGGTTGATGGTTCGGGTGTGATTGACCACATGAGGGGTCTCTCATTTCACAGTCGCAATGCCAGCAGTTCTCGCAGTGGAAGCATAGATTTTAGTGACTAGAGACGGATTGTGATTTTTCTGGTTTGTATTTAATTAGTGGATTTTTGTTACGATTTCTCATTTTCTATGACTGCAAGTGTTTTTTTTTTCTTCTCTCTTTGGATAGTTGGGTGCTATGGGATAGAGAAAAAGTTATAGCTGCAGAACTTCAAATGACGCTCTTGTAATGTTGCTTGCATTTAAAAGAGTTCTGTAGAGTTCTATCTAACCTCATTGGACTTTTAAGCAATTGCTTCTAATATATCATTCATTGGTCTATCATGATTCTTGGGCCTTAACAAATTTCAGGGTGTTTTTTTTACTTTATAGAATATTATAAAATTAATGTTTGAACTTTATCGATCAAATGTCACTCTCTTTACTCTCTTCTCAAACAAATGGATAGTTTTTTTTGTCGTTCTCTAATGGGAATTGAGATGAGCATGCGATTGTGAAGAGTGTAACCCCCTACTCCTATTATATACAGGTAATTTTACAAAATTACCAAGAAACAATTTTTTTTTTTTTAGCAAAAATACGTTTGTAACATGTTATTCACAAATTTACGGTTTTTTGTTAAAAAATATCAAAAATATGGTTTCTCTAGTGCAAGGCCATATTTTTGTTTTTGCTATGCATAAATACCATGTGTCTGTATTTTAGAATCTCGCAAATAATACCTTTAGTTATTTTTTTGCCACTTAATTCTCAATATACTTTGAATATCTAATGATCTTGATAATTCTAGCTCAAGTTCTAAAAAAATATTATGCTTGCATATGATAGTATAATAATAATAAAATAAAAAATAAAAAAAATTAACCCAGTAAAATTTCAGATATCAAAAACAATTAAACATATACCAGAAATAATAAAAACAACAACGAAAAGTAACTCAGAAAAATTAAAAACAATAATAAAAAATTAAAAAATATTATAAAAATTAACATAAAAACAACTAAAACCAAATCTGATCAACAAAATTAACCAAGCATATATCATGAAAATAATGAAATATACTAAAAATTAACATAAAACCAATCAAAATCAAAATCAACCAAATTTATATATACCATAAAAATAAAGAAATATACCAAAAATTATCACAAAAACAACCAAAATTAAAATCAATCAACCAAATATATACCATAAAAATAAAAAAATATACCAAAAAAAAAAAAAAAACAAAACCAATAAACAAATAAGGGCGTTCTTTTCCTACAAATATAACCAAATAATATTGATCTTTCTACAACAACCAAAAATCAAATAAGCAACACTTTTTATTGACAACAACTATTATATAATAAAAATATACTAAATGTATTACAAACATATGCCAACTATATAACAAACATATATCGAACATATATTAAATATATACTAAATTTAATAACAGAAATATAATCAATAATTCATTTTCAATTTTTTTCAACAAAAGGACTATATTTTGGAGGTAAGAGGAAAAAAGGCAATAGAAAGAGAAAATACAAGCTTACCAACACCACCAGAGTCACCAACAACGAGAATGAGCTTGAAGGATGAAGTAACAGTTTTAGAATCATTATAAACTCTGAATTTGGTGACTGAATACTTCTTTCATAGCATGAACAACTAATAAAGAAGATGAAAATTACTCTTTAGAAGCTTGAAAGGTACTTTAAAGAGCAACACCCAAAAGAGAAATTCAATAAAATTTTTTGTGAAAATTTCAGCATAATCTTTCATGTGTGAGGAGAAAGTCAAGAATTAAAGTGAAAAAAAACTTACAAGCCATGAAGGCATAAACAAATCAGGAGGAAAGACAATGATAAGAGCAGAAAGACTATTTTGATTTATGTGGCTGTTATATTTTCCTTGAAAAATAAAAAAGCAAAGAGAAAAAATTAAGAAATTTTTAAAAGAAATTGAAAACTAAAACAAAACGGTAAATATGAAAAACAAATAGAAAAATATCATATATTTGAAATAAACAAAAGCTAAAATGAAAAAAAAAAAAAGAGATCGTAACATTGAAAAAAAAAGGAAATTACAATACTACACTTCCTCTAATATCTATATGCAATGCGATGACAAAATTGCATATGACAATTTCTACAATCTATCAAACATAGTCTTTGAGTTAGATAATCAATCTATTTTAATTGCATCCAAATAAGACTAAAATATGTTTTAATTGTTGCTAAATTCTAACATTAGCTAATTCTGGAATACCATTTAAGAAGTGATAAATCTAGCACTTCATAAAACTCACTTAAACTAAGGTTAAGACTAACAAACCCAAGTAACTAAGGTCATCAAGCCCAAGTCCAACTCAAATATTCATGTCCACCTCACAAATCTGTGATTATAGATGGAAAAATGAACCTGAACTCGAAGTTTTGATCCGACTCGTCCGATATTAAATCCGACCTAGATTTGATTTGACTTTAATAGTCAATAATCCAAAATTTGAATTATTCGACCTAAAAGTGATCCGTATCTGAAAATTAATCGATGTGACAAAAATTTAAACATATGAATGAACCGATCCAAGAAGACGCCGAACTGACTTACTAATCCACCTAAGTGACCGAAAATCCGATAATGACCCAATCCGAGAATGACTTAAACCTGATATTGGATCAACCCAAAAAATAACCTAAACTTGGACGCAACTTGACTAAAAAGTAACTCAATCTAAATAGTGACCCAACCCGAAAGCCACCCGAACTCAAAATAACCGAAATATGAGATGATTCAAATTAAAAATAATCCGATTCGAAACCACCCAATACTTAAAAAAAATTAAAATATGCATATAATTATAAATGAGAAAAAAAATTCTAAATTCTAAAATTATTTATTTAATTTTCCCAAAAAATTTAATATGAATTCTTATATATATATATATATATATATACATGCATTATCACATTATATTCCCAAACTTTTCCTTACAATAACTTATGAAATCAATATTTGCATGGGTCAATAGATAGTGAATTGGTGGCCTAATTAATTTTCATAATTGATAATTGAATGTTATATATAAAATTTAGATTTCATATTTTATCATAATTGATAAAGAGTTTGGTGGTCTACTGCAATAAATTTACCCGAAACCCAAACCGATAAACCTGGTAATTGAGATGATCCAATCCGATGGTGACCCGAAACTTGATAGTGACTTGAGTAGTTGATGACCTGACCCGTTGACAATCCTATTCGATGACGATCGGAACTAGATTACGACCAGACCTTTTGACGATCTGACTTATTGACAACCCAACCTAATGACGACCCAAACTCAATAATGACCCAACCCATAAATTAACCCAACTCATTGATCATCCGACTCAAAAGATGGCCCGGATTAATAATGAACCGACTTGATGGATGACCCAATCTAATGATGACATTACCGGTGATGACTCGAACCTAAAATTATTCTAACATGAATTTGATCTGAACTCGAAACTGATCCAACCTGCCCATTTTCCATTTATACCTATGATCACCTCAACAACGAGCAGTTCACTAAAGCCCGACTCGCCAAACCCAAACTCGCTAAGCCACTACCTTGCCTTGTTAATAGATGACCTTGTAGCTTGTCCCTTTCTAAGAGAAGGTCATAAGAACACCTTCTTTGGGAACATTCCATTCACATGGGATATAATCCCTGACGCAAATAGGAAATAAGGAAGGGTCAAATAGGCACAACACTCAAGAGCTAATAATCGAATTGCTAACACAATCTTCAATGCATATACTGTGTGATGTGACTCTAATACTCTCTTATATGCTGCCATATGGTACAAAAAATTATAATCCCCATACAATGGATGGGAAGATATAAGCTTGAAGGCACTTTCATATCCGAAATCCAATTTTTCAAAACAAACAAAAGCACCAATTACACACCAAACACAAATAGTACATGTAGCAAAAATTTGAGTGCCTCTGATATCACTTAAAGAAAAAAATTTACTGTGCAATCCGCATACACGATGAAAATAGTGCTGAAGTGAATACTACAGATTACAATTTTTGACAAGGATAGACTAGATCTGACTTAAAATCACCATGCAAAGACCTATATTGAAGAGAGAGTAAAACAAAATTTACCTCCTATAATACAAAAAGATAATAACTATTTCTATTCTAACACCCTAAATGCGATGTCTCTAGTTTGTCAACTAGACACATGCATTGGATTTGACTTAGTTATCCAAGTAGCTTTGTCGATCTCCTCTCTTGTGAAACTGAAGCAATCGAGCTGTGCATGAATTCTCCAAGCCGTTTAGGGTCTAAGTATCAAGACTGTGTGTTTGGAAATCTTCACTTCTAATAATACATAAAGCTCAAGTGAAGATGTTGGAGAAGATAAAGTAGTCTAATATATAAACTCCAATCTCAATTCTCTAACATATAAAGTCTCCTTTACCTTACAAACCATCACTAACCACTAGTGTATATAAGAAAGGAAGAAAGAGATGAAGATGAGGTGTTACCCAATTTCAATCTTCAATATGCAAAGGTTTCCTTTTACCTTATAAGCCAACACTAACAACTAGTGTATGTAAGGAAGGAAGAAGAATATGAACATGAAGACAGTTCTAAGTTCAATATCTGACATGCAAAGACATCAATGGTGAATATAACCTTTATTCACCAATTGTCTTTCTATTTCTAGCACATGCAATAAAATGGTGAAATTTTGCTTCATTCATCTCTTCTTTCTCTTTTCATTGTTTTTTCTCTTTTCATTATTTTTTTCTCTAACTATAAAAGCAAGAACAAAGTCTCTTAAGTGTGAAAGACAAGAAGAGAATGAGGAAGTATGAATAAAGAAAGCTACTCTCATTCTCTCTACACCCATTGCTAATATAAGTGGAAGAGTAATTGTAGAGTTAAATAGGCAATTAACATTCCACTAAGCTTAATTACTATTAGAGAATTAGATGGTGGTAACAAGTGTTAACTTAGAACTTAACACTTGTCAATTTCCACTTTAGTGGTTTTACTTAGTCAAACCCTTATCAACAATCATTTAGGAATACAAACCTCCTAATTTCAAACTTTAGTGATTAAGGTTTCCAAATCTCTAAATCACCATTTGTGTTTTAAATGCCAAACAATTTTAAGTCTTTTAATTTAGTCATCCCTATTTATATCCAATATAAATTATGATAAAATTGATAGAACCAAATAATATTGGACTAAACAAATAATCATACTAGAGATATGTTTTATCCAATTATTCTAATTAATTAATTAATCAATAATTAATTAATTGAAATAATAAATCTAAATGCAAAATACCTATTTTTTATATAACTTTCTAAGTTCACATCTAATTAGCAATGGAAATGACACTCGCCAAAATTTATGAGTGAATATTTCTCAACCAATAAAAAAATCTCATTTTTAATTTATTTCCATAAGTCAAAAGTCATCCCAGCACTGGATGCTATGATTACCTAATTAAAATGAATGCTAAATGGTTGTTTATATTCCATGGATCTTTTGATCAAGATATTGATATATTGAAATCTCTTTATTATAAAGTTCATGTTTTAGTTAGGATTACATTGGATGTCATACCCTAATATCAAAATACTATGAAAAATATAGGACTTTAGTCCCATTTATTAGGCTAAATGAATTCCATATTTGGCTGAAAAAAGGGCTTAGTATATAACTAGTTAAGGCTATAACAAGCCTGAATGTCAGTGTATGATTAGCCTTGACATGAAAGCAGAAGTAACCATGACCAACGATATATGAGATAGTCCTATCACCTTATGTCCAAGGGTTATATATACTATCAAGATATGGAGAACGATTTATTGATTGACAGTAAAATCTCATGTCAACCTTGTCCATGCCACAATTTAATCACTTGATAAATAAGCATCCATATATTTGTTATGACATCACATTCAAGTCGATAGTGACTCTCACTTCCATTTTATTAGTGTCACATTAATTGAGAAGACAAACAAAGATAATGATCTTATTGGATTATAGCAACCCAAGCAAGAATTCGATGACCATGAATGATTTTAAGTAATTGTATTAGATTGAGTTGTCATCTTATTCTCCATTATGAGCATAAATTATTTAACAACTAATTTAAAGATAAATATTTTAAATAAATGAAAAGAGTCATAATGAATAAAAAAATACTTTTA
This sequence comes from Aleurites moluccanus, assembly GCA_948193065.1. Lineage (NCBI taxonomy): Eukaryota > Viridiplantae > Streptophyta > Magnoliopsida > Malpighiales > Euphorbiaceae > Aleurites > Aleurites moluccanus. The sequence goes on from CANXYC010032663.1 coordinate 18,425, forward strand.
ATTACCATTTGGGATTTATGTTACAAACATACATGTATTGGTGTTGCATTAGGGGCATATTACACTAACAATCCACATCCACAAGGATCCATAATTTCTCATACTCGTAACAATTCAATAAACCTCTCTTCCCTAAACTCTCTCTCTCTATCCAAGTCCATAACCTGCTAGATCTAGCACGTAGAGCATCTAACATATATACTCAATCATCATATAAGAAAAATTCAGGAAAAAAAAAGGAAAAATTGAAATAATTGTTTGAAAATATCAAATTGTATGAAACTATATATGTGTAAATCTAACCTATAATAAAATATAAAAAATGAATTATGATATGCATTGTAAGTAACCAAATGTCTAAAAAAAAACATCAAATATAATATATTACTAATTTAATAAAAGAATTCATGATCTAATGATTGTTGACAGTTAAAATTAATGTATTAATTTATAGATCATAATAATTAATTAATTATAAAAATAAATAAATTAAAATTTATGAAAAAACTACAACATATATAAATCATTTTCAAAACACAAAAAACAAATCAATTATTTTAATTCTCACTCTTATTTCTTTTTCTCTTAACTTTAGAGTTACATTATTAGTATATAGATAGAGATATAGATTTTTCAACAATTAGTTTAATTCTTATTTATTAATTAAAAGTAAAAGTAATAATTAAATTGATTAATTCCTTGTATATATATATAATATTCTTTATAAAGTAATATTTGATAAATTAATAACTTCTATTATATAATAATTTTTTATAGTCTTGAGTTGGGCTAATATGCTAAATTAATAATTTTGATAAATTAATAAAATCATATATTTTTGAAAATCTTTACATATATAGTCTCATTCATATTATAAATTAATAATTTATCAATATTATATATATAATAAACTATAATACTTTATTCTATGATTTTAAAGACAATTTTAAGTCTAAATAATTATATTTATATATTTTTTTAATTTAATTTAATTTATATTTAATTCATCATATATATTTTTATTCAATTTATTTAGTTCATATTTAATTGATTATATTTTTTTATTTCATTTTAATTAATTCATACTCAATTGATTATATATTATATGTTCAATTTATTTAATTCATATTGAATTGATTACAAGATTGATAAAATATAATGGATTTTTATTTAATTAAATATATATTTGTTGAATTATAGATACTTTCTTTAAATTACTCATTCCGTCCGGAAAATATAGGCTCACTTTTCTTTTTCATCTGTTCCGATTTACATTCACTTTCCTCTTTCAAAGGATAGTTAATTTATTAATTTACTAATATATCCTTATTTAATATATTTCATCATTAATGCATCACATTTTTATCGACAACTATTAATTAATTGTAATACCCTATATCTGCATTGTTTGTGTTTTGTATTTTGATTGATTGTCTTTGAATGAATTTATTTGAATTGTGATAAATTTTGATTTTCTGTTATGTTTTGTTTTGTTTTCCGCTAGTTCAGTCTGTTAGAATGTGATTTGTTGAGTATAGATAGCTCTTAAAGAGAGTTTCATATGTTAAGTTATATTGGATAAGTTTTGGTTAAGTTAGATTGGAGAGATATTGAGATATACTTCATAGCCTTCTTTTACAGGTATGAAGCATATCTTTACAGGCGTGAGTCAACCTTCACGGACATGAGTCAATCTTCACGGGTGTGCAAAAAGATCATGCATGAATTTTGAATTTTCATCAGATTGTTTTCATGGACGTGATGTTCATCTTTACGGACGTGAAATTTTGATCTTCATGGGCTTAAGTCCTTTTTCATGGACATGAAGCGTTGGGTTATATATATATATATCCGTTCATTTGTAACTTGTCTGAAAATTTCTCTCTTTTCTCTTTCTTCTTTATTTTTCAACCACCAAACCCTAAATCCGTCCCATTTGTGATTCTAGGATATTAATACCTACATTAGTGCTCCATTTTGGAAGGGAAACACTTCAATTAAGCTATTGGATCATTCCAAGTCAAGATTTCTTCAAAATCTTCATTTGATGAGAAAGAGGTATTTTCTTCATATTTCAATTTATGTTATGATTTGAGATTATAGGTTGTTAGAATAGTTGTATATGAGTTACGAGGAGTATATTAAATGCATTAATGGCTATAGATTTTTGTTATTGGAAGAATTAGGACAAATGGTGAATAGTAATATGAATAGTATCAATTCTTAAATTCTTCTATGAATTTCTTAAGGAATGGTTAAATTGAGTTTAAGAACTATCTAAATATGCTTTAGAGAGTTTTTAATTGCAAAAATTTGTTACGGATAATGTTGGGTAAGGAAAACCCTAAAATTGTGAATTGTTGAAATGTGTTAGGCTTAGAGCTTTAAGTGTAATCAAGTGGATTTGGAGCTTGATTGAAAGATTTGAGCTTTGGCTTATTTGTTGCTTTGTGGAGGTGCGTTATGCAAATGTGTTTTGTATATATATATATATATATATATATATATATATATATATATATATATATATATATGTTTCTTATTTAATATTAATTTAGATAATATAAATGAAATTATTAATTTTTTATTTATTTAACAAAC
>CANXYC010032846.1:0-17455 GCA_948193065.1 Aleurites moluccanus
CCTTCTCGCTTAAGGCTGACTCTCATAACCAAATACTTCCAAGTTAACTCTTGCCTGAACATCCCACCTTAAGCCAGCTCGCAATTGAGCTATAAAAGTCCAAACTTACCGATTCTTCTTGCCACTTACCATCAACAAGCAGAAACACAACATATCAAATTTTCACATCAAAAAAATCAACATTTAGACAGTGGTGACTCTCCAAAAGTCACCCAGATTCCTGCATCAAAATCTAACCGAGCAGCCCTGATACAAAACACTCTCCCTTGAAATCTACTTACCCAAAAATTCTGAAATTTTACAGACATCATTTCAACATACAAAGGAACATTTTTCATGTTTGCAACTTCAACAAATTCTACCTCAGTTATCCCCAGAAATTCCAAACATACACTGCATCCCTGCAGGAATTCTCATCCAGACCAGCCTTGCTCCAATAGACACAACTCACCACATACTCAGAATTATACCGAACCATTTTATAGAATTATAGCTAAGACATAAATTAACAACTTTCATATTTTACACTTTGCCCAATTATGTCTTTAAGAGCAAGTAATGGTTAACATTGAATTCTGCTGTAGTTCAAAATAAAAGTTTCTGAAATTTTCAAACTTCTCATTTAAATTTAAAATTCTCCAAACAAATAAAATCAACAAATGCACTTCAAAATGGCAGATATTACAATATAGTAATACTTGTTTATATATTTCTTTTATATTTTATATTTTCTTTATATGTAAATATGTGTGTATTTTTTTAAATATTCATATAATATAATTTTTATATTATATAAAAAATATTATAATTTAGAAAATATATAAATAAAATATAAAAAATAAAATACATATAATATATATAATCGGTTCAAATTCAAAAAATATTATCATATTCAAATTCGACTCGAACCCAATACAAATATAAAATAAAAATTCATCAAACTTTGTTTATTAAACGGGATGAATATAACTCGCTTCATACGAGTAGGAGCTGAATAGATATTCGATAGTTGGGATAATATTGTTATCCCTCATTTTTTATGCTATTGTAATAGTGGCATGGTAAATGAATTAGGAAAATGAATATGGGGAATAATTATCTTTCATGAATATTAAATATTGAAATTCATTTAGATGTTATGGGTCATGAAGATACTATCAAAAAAGAAATGATACTTTGATGCAAAGTCGTATAAAGGTAATAATTTTCTTTCATCATCTTGATGAAGGGTTAAAAATTAAACATCTTACTGTAAAAAGTCCACTTATTTTTTCGAAAAATTTGAAGGAAAGGTATGACCACCAAAAAATGGTAATTCTCCCAAAAACTTATTATGATTTGATGCATTTATATCTACAGGATTTTAAAATTGTGAGCGGATATAATTCTACAATATTTCAAATTAACTCTTAATTAAAATTGTATGGAAAAAAATTAATGATAATGATATACTAGATAAAACTTTATCTACTTTTCATGTCTCGAATGTGTTCCTGCAGCAGCAATATTGAGAAAAAAAATTAAAAAAATATTATAAATTAATTTTATGGCTTCTTATGGTTGAGCAAAATAATGAGCTACTAATAAAAAATCATGAATAACATCCTACTAGTTTTACTCCATTTCCTGAAATGAATATTGTGATATTTAATTATGTTGAACATGTAAGAGGTCGTGGTCGTGGCTGTAGTTATGGTAAAAGTCACGGTCACGAACGCGGTTGTAGCTACGGTCATAGTCAAAATAATTATCATCATGGTGGTTATATTCTAATTTTAAAATTTCATATTTCCACTATAAGTAGAATAATAATGAAGTAAAACAAGATAAGGAAAAAGTGAAAAAATAAGTATCGTTCAAAAAATATAGAAAGTAAATATTATAAGTATGGTTTGAATGAATATTATCACGTACTTATCATACATCCAAATATCTTATTAAACTTTATCAAGTATCGTTGAAAAAGAAGGGAAAAAAAATATAGAGATCAATTGTATTTTTCAAAATAATGATCTTGTTGATATAACGCATTTGGATATGGTTGACTTTTTTAACCTATTGAGAAGGAAAATTAATTAAAAGATATCATGATAATTTTTTTTTCGCCTTTTTTTTTGCGCAAGTTTTATTCCATTTTGTATGAGTTTATTTCTTTACTTTATTATAATGTTTTTATTTTTTTTCATTATATGTAATCGATTTTCTCCTATTAATTAGTAATATTTCTAATAATATATTTTATTTTTAATGAAGAAACTTATGAATATTTCTCCACACATGATTGAACTCAAGACAAATAAAAAAGATATATGTATTGTGGATAGTGCAATCACTCATACAATTATGAAAATGCCAAATATTTTCTTCTTTGAAAATGGATGAGTCAATTTTACTACAATATATTGTAAAATAAAAAAAAAATTGAAGGCTTCACATAATCAATACATTATTACCAAGAGGAATAAAATTTATTATAAATAACACATTATTTTCTCCGATATCTCATAGAAATTTATTAAGTTTTAAAAATATTCGCAATAACAAATATCATGTTAAGACAATAAATTAGAGGAATCGAGAAAACCTCTATATTTACAAGTATTATCTCGGGGATTATCTCAGGTAAAAAATATGTATTAGAAAAATTTCATATTCTTTCCTCTGGTTTTTACTACACAAATATTGGTACAACTGAAATGTGTCTTATAGTAAACCAATAGTTTACATATTTAAATATTTTTATTATTTGGCATGACTGATTAGGTTATCCTAACTTAATAATGATGAGAAAAATTATTGAAAAATTCAAATATATATCCATTCAAGAACTAAAAGATTTTTCAAGATTTTTTTTTGTGCTGTTTATTCTCAAGGCAAATTAATTATTAAGTCATCATTAGCTAAAATTAGAATATAATCACCAGTATTTATAGAGCGAATTCAAGGTGATATATGTGGGCCTATTCATCCATCATATGGATCATTTTGATATTTTATAATTTTAATAGATGCTTCCACTAGATGATCATATGTGTGTGTATTATTATTAAGTAATTTGGTGTTTGTGAGATTACTTACTCAAATAATTCGATTACGAGCACAATTTTCGAATTATCCAATTAAAAAAGCTCGTCTTGATAATGCTGGTAAATTTTCACTCCAAGGTTTTAATGATTATTGTATATCACTTGAGATAAAAGTTGAATATCCTATAACATATATTCACACGCAAAATAGTTTAGCAGAATCACTTATTAAACATCTCTAATTAATAGCTAGAGCATTTCTTATGAGAACCAAACTTTCTATTCCAGTATGGAGACATGCTATTTTACTGCGATATTACTTGTACGTGTTAGACCAACAAGTTATTATAAGTTCTTTCCATTATAATTGGCTTTTGGTCAAGAGCCAAAAATATTTCTCATTTAATAATTTTTGGATGTGCAGTATATGTCTAATTGCTCCACCACTACGCATTAAAATATGTCCTCAAAGGAGACTAGGAAAATATGTTGAATATGAATCTCTCTCAATAATTAAATATCCTGAGCCATTAATGAGATATGTGTTTACAGCGGGATTTGCAGATTATCATTTTATGAAGCAATATTCCCAATATTAGGGGGGAGACAATAAAAGTTGAAAAATACAATAATATCAAATATTTCATCATTTTTTCATCTAGACCCTAGAACAAAACAATGTGAATAAGAAATTCAAATAATAATTTATCTGTAAAAATTAGCAAATTAATTGCCTGATGCATTTGCTGATCCAAAACGAATAACAAAATCTCATATACCAGTTGTCAATGTTCAAATTTCGTATTAATATCTTAGAAGGACAATTTATTAATATTAATGAATTTCAAGTACGCCTAAAGTGTGGAAGATCTATTGGCTTTAAGGATAAAAATCCTCGAAAGAGAAAATGAATGAATAATAAAGATGATTTTATTGACAAGATAAATATTAACATAGATACACTTTCTGAAGAAATACAAGTATCTGAAATGAGTAAAAATGAAGAAATCTCAATGAATTATGTTAGTTCCAAAAAAGAAAATGGAAAGATGCAATATAAGCAAAATTGGATTTTCTTGAAAAACATATAGTTTTTGGACCAATAGTTCAAATATTATGAGGTATAAAACCAGTAAGATACAAATGGTTATTTGTATGAAAAAGAAATGAGAAAAATGATATCGTAAGATACAAAGCAAGACTTTGTATAAGATTTTTCGCAAAAACCTGAAATCGATTACAAAGAGGCATACTCTCCTGGTGGATGCAATAATATTTTGATATCTTATTAGTCTAGCAGTATATGAAAGATTTGATTATGCACCTAATGGATGTAGTCACAACTTATCTATATAGTTCACTTGATAATAATATTTATATGAAAATTCCTGAAAGATTTAAAATGCTAGAAAAATATAATTCAAGTTTTCGAGAAATTTATTCAATTAAATTACAAAAGTTTTTATATGGATTAAAATAATCTAGGCGCATGTGGTATAATTGCCTTAGTGAATACTTGTTAGAAGTATAATATAAAAATGATCTTATTTATCCATGTATTTTTGTAAAGAAGTATGAATTTGAGTTTGCCATAATTGCTATGTATGTTGATGATTTGAATATCATTGGAACTCCTTAAAAACTTACAAAAGCAGTAGATTATTTGAAAAAGGAATTTGAGATGAAAAACCTTGGAAAAATAAAATTTTGTCTCAGTTTACAAATTGAACATTTGGAAAAAAGAATTTTTATTCATCAGTCAAATAATAAAAAAAAGGTCTTTCAATTATTTTTGTCACACTCTGACTCCAGTGGTACCACGGTTCTAGGGTAAGGGTAGGCTTAAGGCCACCATAAACCCATAGAACACTCATATCATGGATCTCATACAAAACATATATCCATGTCATACATAATTATCATCATGTATATTCATTTCTATGAATCATATAATCATCATTCATGCATTTTCATACATCATCATATGATTTTCTTTTGTTCTTTACCGATTAAAAGATACATCCCACATCAATAAGGAACAAGGGCAACCCATAATGTATCAATTCAGATATCAAAATAATATTATCCTCAACATCTAACTACGGAGCTCTAGATTATACTCCTTATACATATAAATACCATAATACAAAATAATATACATTAAAAGAATTACATGAAGTCCTTTTGGAGGAATGAATTAAGAAGTTTTGTCTTCTATGTTAGCTCCCTCTCAAGCTATACTATCACCTAAAATCCACAGAAGATGAGTGAGCCTTCAACTCAGTAAGATATAAACATGTAATGCAAAGGTCAAGTCAAAGGAACATGGGTATGAAAGTTTCATAAGGTCATGCTTACAACAACATGAGTGCTCACAATCGAATAACACTATTAAATCATATGATAGAACTGTCATCATCATCAAAATGCATGAGTAGCCTTGCTACCTTATCATAACACATATGTTTGGCCAACATATGCCTAGAGCTCATGGCCCCCTCTAGGTGGAACACTGATAAAAACCCTATCAGCTGGGCTCCCAAAGTGCACAATGGACGAATGAATTTACTCTCATTAGGAAGAGCGTTCTATACATATGCATATCATAGGTCATATAGTTTGGATTTCACAAAGAATCATATTAGTCACAAGACCATCAACATATAAATATGAATTCATTCAAGTTAGCAGATTGGTTTCATATGAGCTTGGTCCAAGGAAGAATGGCCAAGTCATTTACAACATATAAAGTGATTACATGAAACAAATAATCATTCATTTGAGAACATCATGGAAAATTCATTTAATAGGTTAACAATACAATATTTCATAACATGAGAATCATATACATGTACATTAGGAAGGATTGAATAATCAATTTCAAGGAAACAACATGCATATGCAATGTTTATACTTACCTCAAAGCAAATTATCCTTGTATTTCTCTCAATTACTTGCACATTCAATAATCTTCTCTATTTCCTTGAGTTCTCTTCTCCTATGTCAAATCCCTAAATACTCACAATTAGGGTTATGCCCAATAATGTTTATACATGGTAAATTCTTATGATTCTAGTCATCTTTTAGAATCCTAATATGTTTTCTAACATAAATTTAATCACTCATTAAAGAAATGTGGAAGATTGAGATGAATAGCTATTATTCATCCAAAACCCTAAATCTATATATATCTTGATTATAATCCATAATAAATACTAATGATACTTTTAAACATCTATATTTAACTTATATTCATATATTCTAACCATGTATTAACTTATCTTGACTTAAAATTGAGTTTGGAACAAATACCATGAATTGGTGAATCCTTGAGAAGTTGAAATGTTGATGTTTCTTGGTAGTTTAATCCTTATTTCTTATGTTAATAAAGATGAAATAAGTATTTGAGAAGAGAATTTAATGAATTTATAGGTGGGTGAAGTGTATTTATGGAGAAAGAAAGAGAAGGGAACGAAATAAATGAAATCTGAAAATGAAGAAGAAGAGTCAGATATTTATATGCCCGTGTCTTCACTCCTGTGAATAGGTTTCAGGCCACTGTTCATATTGGGTTCGAAACACTTCTTCAAGATCATGAAGGGACGTTTCACGCTTGTGAAGATGAATATGAAGAGTTGGCCAATTTACACAGAAGCTTTTCTCATGGTGGTGAATGATGTCTCATGCTCGTGAAGGAAACTTCACACCTATGAAAGGCTTACTGATGAAAATATCTTATGTTTCTTCATTCTAACTTATCCAAACTTAATCAACTTATACATACACATGTTTAACACCATAAAATCTGTCATAACTCATCATGTCTCAACATATAATCATTCTAGGAGTAATCTATACTCAACATAACATTCTAGATTATCTACCATGCACATATAAACATACACATGCTAACATTCATCAAACAAATATGAACGAACACATATCTACTCTAACGTTCCAAGTATGAATGAACACATATATACTCTAGAGTATACTCCTCATACATATAAATACCATAATACAAAATAATATACATCAAAAGAATTACATGGAGTCTTTTTGGAGGAATGAATCAAGAAGCTTTGTCTTTTATGTTAGCTCCCTCTCGAGCTATACTATCACCTGAAATCCACAGAAGAGGAGTGAGCTTTCAACTCAGTAAGATATAAACATGCAATGCAAAGGTCAAGCCAAAGGAACATAGGTATGGAAGTTTCATAAGGTCATGCTTACAAGAACATAAGTGCTCACAATCGAATAACACTATCAAATCATATGATAGAATTGTCATCATCATCAGAACGCATCAGTAGCCTTATTACCTTATCGTAACACATATGTTTGGCCGGGCATATGCCTAGAGCTCATGGCCCCCCTCTAGGTGGAACACTGATAAAAACCCTATCAGCTGGGCTCCCAAAGTGCATAATGGACCAATGAATTTACTCTCATTAGGAAGAGCGTTCTATACATATGCATATCATAGGTCATATAGTTTGGATTTCACAAAGAATCATATTAGTCACAAGACTATCAACATATAAATATGAATTCATTCAAGTTAGCAAATTAGTTTTATATGAGTTTGGTCCAAGGAAGAATGACCAAGTCATTTACAAAATATAAAGTGATTACATGAAACAAATAATCATTCGTTTGAGAACATCATGGAAAATTCATTTAATAGGTTAACAATACAATATTTCATAACATGAGAATCATATACATATACATTAGGAAGGATTGAACAATCAATTTCAAGGAAAAAACATACATATGCAATGTTTATACTTACCTCAAAGCAAATTATCCTTGTATTTCTCTCAATTACTTGCACATTCAATAATCTTCTGTATTTCCTTGAGTTCTCTTCTCCTATGTCAAATCCCTAAATACTCACAATTAGGGTTTATGCCCAATAATGTTTATACATGATAAATTCTTATGATTATAGTCATCTTTTAGAATCCTAATATGTTTTTTAACATTAATTTAATCATTTATTAAAGAAATGTAGAAGATTGTGATGAATAATTACTATTTATCCAAAACACTAAATCCATATATATCTTGCTTATAATCCATAATAAATATTAATGATACTCTTAAACATCTATACTTAACTTATATTCATCTATTCTAACCATGTATCAACTTATCTTGATTTAAAATTGAGTTTAGAACAAATACCTTGAATTGGAGAATCCTTGCGAAGTTGAAATGTTGATGTTTCTTGGTAGTTTAATCCTTGTTGCTTGTGTTAATGGAGATGAAATAATTGTTTGAGAGGGGAATTTAATGAATTTATGGGTGGGTGATGTGTATTTATGAAGAAAGAAAGAGAAGGGAATGAAATAAATGAAATCTGAAAATAAAGACGAAGAGTCGGATATTTATAGGCCCGTGTCTTCATGCCTGTGATAGGTTTCACAGCCATGAAGGCCACTGTTTGTCACGACCCGTTTCCATATTGCAATGGTCCTAGGATACGGGAGATGCCAATGGCAACCGACACCCGTAGAACTCAATATCATATGCATAATCTATAAACCACAATATATTATTCATTTTAGTTAGTTACCATCCATTTTGTTATTCTATAATTCATTCTGTAATTTACTATAATTAGCTGTAACAATCATTAAACCATATCATATAATCATCATATATCTCATAATATAATCATAACATATATACATGTTCATTTCCTAGCTAATCCATATATACCCCATGGAGTAGCTAGATTATGATCACCAAAATAATAATAATACAAAAATATCAGAAAATATACATCAGATGACTGTAGCAGAAATCCTTAGATGATAGACGACGGGATTCTGCAACCTACTCCTCTCCTGAAATGGTTAAATAATAAAAAGGTGAGTATATAAGATATTCAGTGAATCTATATGTATCAACAATAAAACAGTAGGTAGCAATGAAGCAATGGTATCAATAAATCGGATAACAATATACAGAATCAATATTAGGGTAAAGTATAGCCAAAGAATAAAGTACAGGCTCGGTATCATATGGAAAGACAAATAAAGGGATGGACTGTATGAAATCATACAATCTCCAGTAATTAGTATGGACCATATGCGAATATATAGGTCTCCAGTAGCATATCAATATCAATGAGCATAAGACTGATCAGGTCTTATGGCTAAGACCATAACCCCTCCTAGCTAAGGCATCAGTAATACAATGTGCACATCGCCGACAGTATTTTTCCACTATCCTGTCTGGTCGATAGCTCTGTCAAGCCACATAAGGATCAATATCAAGAAACAGTATATCAATGGAATACCATTATGCAACAATGACATCCTCTAATCAATAAGTCCAATATCAGTCAATTAATTATCATTAGGATTCATGGCAATGTAAAAGATGACATATAAACAATGATACATGGTATGGTATTCAACAAAGGCTTGGAACAAAAGTTGGTTCGGTGACGAAAATCGGTAGGCCAATTGGCATGCCAATGTCGATGGCAACAATGGCATTCAAATGGTAGGCCTATGGAAAACAAAGCAATAGGCCAAAGGCAAATGAACTAGGCATTTCATCAAACACATGGTGGGCATACACTGGCAAGCCAATAGGTTAGGTTAGGGTGCAAAATTGACTTGCCCAATTCAACCAACAACAAGCTGCATTATCAACAATGGTATAGGCATCAAAGAAACAACAATAGATAACATCAAAATGGATCAAATTGGCATGGGAATTCAAAGCAAAATCAAACAAAATCAAATGGTATGAATAGTGTTATGCATTCGGCCAAAGATAAGGTTTTTCCCAAGGTTTCCAATTTCAATTCTAAAGCAATAGACCTGTTAAATGATGCAATATAGACTCACCTAATGCTTCAAATAGCCTTGAACAAGCCAAATCCACTCAATTTCACCAATTGCACCAAATAGCACAACTTTGTCAACTATTGTGTTCTACATCAAATAAACCATCAATTAATCATCTATTCACATCCAATTAACATATTCTAACATCAATTAACAAAATCAAACACTAAATCATCAAACCTTTTCTTACAACTTCAATATAGCTAGACAATTTAGGCATTCCTATCAATTAGTATCAATTGATGCAATCTAACTACAAACCCATCAAATTCAACCTAAATAACATCTAATTAATCAATAAAATCAAACAAATAAATTATTTACCTTGGATGAGTGTAGAATCCAAATTCTCCCTTTCCAATTTCCTTGAAATCCTTAGCTTCTTTTTACAAATTGATGATGGAAATGAAGAGAACTAGGTTAATACTTAGGTTTTCTATCAAATTTTCTAAGAAAATTTAGTTGAAAATGAAGAAATGAGAGGAAAGAAAGGGAAGAAATGGTTCGGCCATAAGAGAAGAAAAGGAAGAAGATAGCCAAAATGTTCTAAGTGATAATTAAATAGAAAAATCCATACGGCAAATTACAACTAACTTCCCGAACTTTCATATATCACATTTTGGTCCAAAATCTTCTGTAATTTATTTTGTCAATTCTGTCGGGATTTAAAATTTAAAGTGGGGAGTTAATAAGCTCATTTTAATTTATACTTATTTATAAAAATGGTTCTGGAGTCATTCTGTAACTCCGACAAACCCATTTCCACTATTCACCTTAAACTTCTATTTATTTACGATTTTGCCATTAGTTACTTTTTCAGTGTACTGCCGCTTTCCGAAAAAGTATCAAGTTTGCTTTTTAACTGTGTCTCTAAAATTATTTCTCATCATTTCAAGATTAATGAACCACAAACTGAGAATTAATTCATGCATGTGAGTTAGGAATTTATAGGGTATTACACTGTTCACATTGGGTTCGAAGCACATCTTCACATCAGTGAAGGGACATTTCATGCCTGTGGAGACGAATCTGAAGAGTTGGCCAATTTACACATAAGTTTTTCTGACGGCGGTGAATGATGTCTCATGCCCGTGAAGAACACTTCACGCTTGTGAGGAAACTTCACGTGCATATGATCATTTTAGGAGTAATCTATACTCAACATAACATTCTAGATTATCTACCATGCACATATAAAAATAAACATGCTAACATTCATCAAACAAGCATGAACGAACACATATCTACTCTAACATTTCAAGTACTAGGTATTACAATTTTATATGGATAAAGCACATTCATTGAACAGTCCAATAATGGTTAGATCAATTGATGTGAATAAGGACCATTTCCAGCCTCAAGAAAATAATGAAGACATTCTTAGTCCTGAAGTATCATATCTTAGTGCAATAGGCACACTAATATATCTCCCTAATAATATGAGGCCTGATATTATTTTTCCCATAAAATTGTTAGCAAGAAATAGTTATTCACCAACATAAAGACATTAGAATGATATTAAACATATAATGTGATATCTTTAAGGAACTATTGGTTTGGGTTTGATTTATACAAGTGAATCTTGATCTCAATTGGTTGATTATGCTGATGCAGGATATTTATCTGTTTCGCATAAAACTCGATCTCAAATGGGTTATTTATTCACATATAGTAATACGACGATATCTTGGCATTTTACTGAATAAATAATAGTTGTTACTTCTTCAAACCTTGCGGAGAGAATAGTAGTTCATGAAGCAAGCCCAAAATGTGTTTGGCTAAGATTCATAACCCAACTTATCTAAGAAATGTATGGTCGATCTTCCAATAAAGAAATTCCAACAATAATATATGAAGATAACATAGCAAGCATTGCTCAACATGTATTGCTCAATTAAAAGGAATGATATATTAAAGGAGACAAAATAAAACATTTTCCACCAAAATTTTTCTTTACACGTGATCCTCAAAACAATGGTGAAATTAGTATTCAACAAATTCGTTCAAGTGATAATCTAGTAGATTTGTTCACTAAGACATTACCTACTGTTACATTCAAAAAATTAGTTCATACTATTGGGATGCAATATCTTAAAGATCTTTAGTGATATTGCAAATAAGGAGAGTTTAACACTGTACTCTTTTTTCCTTAGATAAAGTTTTTTTACCATTGGATTTTTTGTAATAAGGTTTTTAACGGGATAATATACTATTTACATGCAAGAATATTGTACCTTTTTGTTTCACTATTTTTTTTTCCATTGAATTTTTATTAGTGAGGTTTTGGTGAGACATATTCTTTGCAAAAATAACATTAAAGGGGAATATTATAAATATATAGATTAATGTGGATGTCCGATAATCTACCCCACTACTTCATTACTTTTGTGTATTTATGTTTAGTTGTACTACATCATTAATAATTTGTAACTTATAGTAGATATATACCCTATAAATAGATATTACAATCGTTTTGTATGGAATACCAAATGCAATAAAAAATTCTTCTTTATATAATAACTTAAGGTGTTATTGTCTAGTTTTGTTCTGATTATTTTCATAACATGAATCTATTTTTGTCTTCATTTTCTAGCAACTAAACGCAATAAAAGCTATTTCGTATAAAATTAGAACTCAATAAATCTAAATCAATGATTAAAAAAAAGTCTCACAATTTTCTTACCAACCAAACAGGACAAAAAATAATTGTGGAGAAGAAAAAAAATGAAAGAAGAATTGGGTTCATATGGGGAAGGAGATCTAGAAAAATATTTCTTTTTTTCCTTTTTATGTTTTTAGATTTGTTAGGCTTTGATTTTTCTTATCAATGAATTTTAATTTTTCAGATATATTTAATTTTTAATTTAATTTTATTATTTTAAATTAAAAATATTATTTTATTTTTCAATAAAAAATGAATTCAATTAAACCAAAATAAAACCAATATAATAAATAAAAAAAGGAAAACACTCAATTTAACTCCTAAATTTTTAGGAAAATACCCCAAAATGACATTATGTATAATAGCTTATGCAAAAATGATATTACTTTTTGGAAGTTTTTAATTTTTGATACTCCCTCCTTTTTAGGGCAACCTTACCCAAGTGAAATGACTTTTCACCTACTCAGACAACATCCTTTCACCTATCATATGTATTCTTCTCTCTCGCTCTTCGAAATCATAGGCTTTGGAGTCGGATAAACCCATTCGTTTTCCTCTCTCTCCTTGTTCATTTAGACTGTAAGTTCCTGTTTATTTTTTGCTTTTAAGATTATTTGATCTAAAATTATCAGAATGTGTTTTAGTTTTAAGATTATTTAATTGAAATTAGTTTAAAATTTTGGATTAGCTGTTTTAAATATGTAAAATGATTCTGAATATTTTTTGACTACCTTTCGATAAATTTCGACTTAACTAATCTAAGGTATATAGTCGAAGTTGTATGAAATTTAGTTAAAGTTAGATGACATTTAGTTGAAGTTAGTCGAAGTATAGTCGAAGATAGTTAAAATTTAGTCGAAATCAATATAAAATCAGTCAAAATATATTGAAATTAAGTCGAAGTCATTTGAAAATGTGATTAATTTCTTTTTGTGCAGGTTTCTACTAACACATGTGATGATCTTATATCGGGGCACCTTAATGGCCATGTTATATGAACCGGTTAATAATGAACTGTCACATTTGACTCTTGAAAAGCGGTAAATTATTATAAATGCAAGCAGCGGTTTCCAAGGGGTTTGGAGATTATAAATGGTGTGACTCCCTTCTTCCATTTATATTCCATCCTTTTAGTCCTCAATAAACAAAGTTAGGTATTTGAAGTCTTCTTTCTACCCATGGCCTCTGACATGACAAATCATTTTTATCTCCTGTTCATGATGAGTGGTCATATTCAATTTACCTCTACATATGCCTGATCACAGTCAATTTACCTTTGTGTGTTTGTTACACTTATAGTAATGAAGGATCTTACAAGAAATATAATTTTCTTTCTATTGTTCTTCATTACTTATCAATGAGGTGACCGTTGGTCATAATAGTGGATCACAATACTTGTTGTTAATTATTATCATCCATTCCAGGATCTTGCAAGCAACATATAAAGTTTTATGTTTCTATTGGTAATGATAGTGGAGCACAAATACTTTTTTTTTTTGTTTCGATTGTAAAACACTATTGTTAATGTGTACAGTAAGAGCAACTTTAAAGCCATCATCATCATTATGTATTGTAAGACAGTTTTTCATCTCATATAATTTGTATCTTTGTATTGTATTTTGTATTATAATAATAAAGAATGATCTTTTATTAATGATTTATTTAAATTTTGACTTTTTTTTGAAATAATTTCATCTTCGTTTTGACTAATCTGACATATTATATAAGTAGAAAACAACAAAAAATTAGTTGAACACGGTTGAAAATGTATTGTAGGCAATATAAAATTAGTCGAAATTAATATAAATTTCATCCTAAATTAACAAATTGGACTACTTTGATATTTGACTAAATTTCGACTAATATTATAAACGTAGATATTGTTTTAATATATTTGCCTGGAATCTGACTTGATTTTGATTAATTTACTATTAATTTTGACAAATTAAGATTTAATTTCTACTTATTTTAGAATAATTATGACTAATTTTGAAATTTGACTTTATTTTGATTAATGCATAATTAATTTTGACTATTTAATATTTGAATTTTGACTTATTTTGGGTTAATTATGACTAATATTAAAATATGACTTTATTTTGATTAATTTAGAATTAATTTTGATTATTTAAGATTTAAATTTTGACTTATTTTGAATTAATTATGCATCACATTTAAAATCTGATTAGGTTTTATTTAATTAATGATTAATTTTGATTAATTATAAAATGAGGGTTTTTTTACAGACGGGAAAGAGAAAGTTGTTGAGTTATGCATCATATTTGTTAGAGAAAAAATTTTATTTTCTAGTGGACCCTAAATATGTGATAGTTAGGCTATTTTATTATTAGAATTATTTTGTATTTCCTGTTTCTATTTGTATTAGTTTTTAGACCTAGGGTAAATATAAATAGGACTGCAATTCCTCTTCATATGTCTATTGGGTTTTAGACCTAAGAAAACACAAATAAGATTGTAATTCCAATTTTTATTTGTATAAGGTCTTCGACCTAGGAATAATATAAATATGTTTGAAATAATCATTCTTGAGATATAGTTAAAAAAAGCAGGCGATTCTCCATGGACGTAGGCATACTTGTCGAACCACATAAAAATTCTTGTGTTCGTTTTTTCTTTTATTCTTTATTCTAATTTGCGAGTGTGTATGTACATTGTGTGCTTCCATTAAAAATTGGTATTTGTAATATCTGTCATTTTGTAGTGTATTTATTGATTTTGTATGTTTGGAGAATTATAATTTCTAAATGAGAATGTTGAGAATTTCAGAAAAATTCTATTCTTGGATGCTGCAGGATTCAGTAATGATTATTTCATGTTCTTAAAGATATAATTTGGTGAAGTGTAAAACATAAAAGTGTTAATTCATGTCTTAGCTATAATTTTGTAAAAGGGTTTGATAAAATTCTGTGTATGTGATGAGTTGTGTCTATTTGAGCAAGGCTGGTCTGGTTGAGAATTTCTGCAGAGATGCAGTGTCTGTTTGGAATTACTGGGAATGACTGAGGCAGAATTAGCTGAAGTTGTGAACATGAAAAATGTTCCTTTGTATGTTGAGATAATGACTGTAAATTTTTAGAATTTTTGGATAAGTATATCTCAGTGAAGAGTGATTTGTATCAAGGTTATTCGGTCAGATTTTGAGGCAAGAGTCTGGTGACTTTTAGAGAGTCACTACGGTCTGTGTGTTGGATAGTTTAATTTGAAATTTTGATATGTTGTGTTTCTGCCTGTTGATTGTAAGTGGCAAGAAGAATTGGTAAGTTTGGATAATTGTAGCTTATTTGCGTGCTGGCTTAAGGTGGGATGTTCAGGCAGGAATTTATCTTAGAAGTATCGGTTATGGAGAGCCCGCCTAATGCGAGAAGGCATTTTTGCGGACTGGCAATGTGAGGTGGCATTATGGCGAAGTGGCGAAGAGATTTGGCGAAGAAGCATTTCTGAAGAGGCATATACGAGGAAGAGTTGCGAGGAGAGTCTGGCAAGTCAGCATATGCAAGCTGGAATGTGCGAGGCAGCATTGCCGGATCAAGATTGGCGAGCTGGCAAGTGTGAGCTGGGAATGCGAAGTGGGACTAGCGAGCTGGTTAGGCGAGGTAGCTTTGCCGAGGCAGGTTTGGCGAGGCGAGCTGGCTAGCGTGTTTCTGGGCAGAGGTCTATTTAACCCCCATTAACCCAGTATCGATTTCACGATTTTTTTTTTCTTTCTTTCTTCCTTTGGCAATTTCAGTCTTCTTCTCAGTTTTGTTCCATATTTTATTCTAAGGCATTAAAGTTTAGATTAATGCAACAGACTTCTAGATTAGTTTATATTAAGGCAGAATCATCAAATTTGAACAGTATTTGCAGAATCTCAGTTTAAAGGAAATAAGGTAAATTTTCTTCCTAAGTTATTTTTTTTGGATTTATTTAAGTATATAAGACTAGGATAATTCATTTTGGGTGTATAGAACTTATTGCTATTGAATTGAAGCAATTAATGGTAATTAATGTGGGAGAAATTTTAGAGGTTGAACTGCTGTGAACAGTAACTCCGAAATTTAATGTGAAATTTAATGCAATTTTTCTTTAAGAGATTAATGGGATATTGTTGGGAATTAAGAATAGAGATTCTAAGATAATTAATTAATGGAAATCATGTGAAATATTGTTGATTGGAGAAACCCTAATTTTTTTATATATTTGGAAAATTTCTTAGGAGGAGAAATTCAGAATTTATTGAGGAATTAATTGGCAGAATTGCTAAGGAGGAATTTAAGAAAATTTGTGCAAGAGGTAAGTATGAACATTTATCTAATTCTTATCTCTTTGAAATAATAAGACTAAGCATCTTTGATTTGTTCATTCACCCATGTTTATATATTTTTGTATATGTCGAAAATGGCGTGATTAATATTTTTGGATTAAGTCCATATATTCTTGCTTGTGAACTCGGTTGGGATAATGATATATAATAATGGTCTTGCGACCAGTATGCTTTCTATGAGATTGAAACCCATGACCCATGGATAGAACGCTCTTCCCAATGAGAGTAAAATCATTGGTCCATTGTGCACTTTGGGAACTCAGCTGGTAGAGTTCTGTACCAGTGTTCCACCTAGAGGGGACCAGGAGCTCTAGGCGCATGCCTGGCCAAGCATGTGTGTACATTGAGGTAGCAAGGCTACCGATACGTATGTATGATATGTGATCAGTTCTTCCAGATGATATTTGATAATGCCATTCCTTGTGGGCATTCTATGTTCTAAAGATGAACCCATGATTTGAAATTGACATGTTTTGATATAGCCAAATTATTATGAGAACTATATTTCTTTCAAGTAAAAGCCTATGACTTACTTCATGCCTATATGTAAAATTATTTGTTCATGACCATGATT
>CANXYC010032943.1:0-10857 GCA_948193065.1 Aleurites moluccanus
TAATTCCATAAGAACTCGAAGGGGGTGCAAAATGACTATTTTGCCCCCAGTTCACAAAATTTCAAGTTTCTTCCAATTTCTTCCTAACAGCCTTTGATGTACTTTTACATGTGTAAAACTATCTAACACATGCATATTCATTCAATTTAAGCAAAATCATGCATAACATATAAATAAATGAGAAACCCCTTAGGTTTACCTCTTTGAACTTAGGTTCTAAGCCTTTAAGCTAGGGTGTTACAACTAGATTCATGAAACTCACCCTTATCAATTGGTCTAGCATGCCTATTTCCCCTCTCTGACTTCTTAGCACACTGTTACAAATCCAAAACAAAACAAACCAGCATGTAAAAGAATGTTTATATCATAGGTACGCAGAATTTCAAACAATGAAGAAGACTTGTCAATTTGACAATATAAGAAAATCCTAGATTCCATGGTACTTCTATTGCTACTAATATGCAAACACTACAGGTTATATAAACCTTTAGCTCTGATACCACCTTTGTCATAACCCAACCTGGGAGCTACGACGGCCCTAGGGTACGGGTATTGCCTAAGCTACCAGTACCACAAAGAACCCAATTATCTATATGGTATGGCAAACATTACATATAATAAGCTCAAATATAGCTTATAATTCTACTAAAATTTTGACAGCATCTCCTCTAAAATATGTCTATGCCCAGCTGTAAAACAAGTAATAAACACTTCCAATATACTATATCATCAGTACTCTTATCAACCTCCAATATCAACTCAACACATATCTATATATCTCAAGCTATATACATCCATAGCATAATTTATATGCAAAACTATAAGAAACACAAACACACACATATATGTTCGTATTTAAGTTACAATACCATGGAATCACTAATACTGTACAAATATTTACATATACTTTTAATACTAGAATATTACAAGTTACAAATAGTAAAATTCTAAGGCAATGATAGAAGAAATTCATCCTTAAATTTAAATAAAACATACCTCACTGCTGGAACAGGAATGGACATCTGCTCCTCATCTCCTGCTCGCTCTCCCAAGTACACTCCTCTATAGACTGATTCCTCCAAAGCACTTTAACCATCGGGATCTCTTTATTCCGAAGCTGTCTGACCTATCGATCAATGATCTCCATTGGAATCTCCTCATAAGATAAATCATGACTGAGATCTACATCCTAAACCTCCAAAATGTGCGATGGATCAGACACATACTTTCGTAGCATCGATATATGGAAAACCGAATGTAAGTGGCTCATACTGGGTGGAAGAGCCATTGATATTGGACATTGTACATGGCATGGCCATTATTGACATTGGATATTGATATGATTGATACTGAACTGATTGATTGAATGATTGAATCCGAATGCCATTGTTGTTTATGGTATCCCTTGTTATTAACCCTGATATGGTTATGGCAGAACTTCTGATTCGACAGGAGAGTGGGGAAATATTGTCGACCTTGTGCACATTGTATATTTATACCCTAGCTGGGAAGGGTTATGGTCTCGGTCATAGGGCCTGATCAGCCTTATGCTTAATTATCCTGATATGGATGATCTAGGACCCACGTGGTCTAATGCATTTGATTGTTTGGAGATTGTATGATTCCTTTTCATACAGTCCATCCCATTATTTGTCTTTCCATATATAGCCAAATCTATACGATGATTACTTGACTTTATTGTATATTGACATTTATTCAGTACATTGTTACTTTATTGATTAATACCTTTAATGTTTGACACCTATTGATTATTGCGATGCATGTGAATTCACTGAGTATCATATATACTCACCCCTTTATTGTTTCCCTTTCAGGAGAGGATTAGAGTTGTAGAATCCAGACTTCTACTTCTCTGGGAATTCTTCCTTTGATTTTTAAATGTATTTACAGATACTCTATTTTGAATAATATTTATTTTGGTGTTCATGATCTAGCTGCTCCATAGGTATGTACGGGTTAGCTAGGAAATGAACATGTAATTAAAGATGACTTTGTTAATGGATGATATTATAATTAATATGATGTTTTGGGAATCTACACTTCAGTTATTTTTAGAATGTATGGCAGGTTTATAGAATGATTGGTAATTATGAATGTGACATATATATTATATTGAATCGATAGGAATAATGTGACTGATATTGGGTTCTATGGGTGTCAGTCGCCATTGGCATCTCCCGTGCCCTAGGACCGTTGTGGCTTGGGAAACCGGGTCGTGACATTTTGACTCATGTTTTATCCCAAAAGGAAAAGTGCATTAGTCTTCGAAAACCAAAGAGAATTTAGGGACTAGGTTTTCAATTGAACTTGGCTTTTAATTTTAACCTTGATTTAAAATGTTATTCATGAGCAATTAAAGAATGACATGTAAAAATGCATGAGTAAGTAAATAAGTGGATGAACAAAAGAAATTAAAAGAAAGCGGTAAAAGTAAATTATTACATCTCAAAACCTCAAAAATAGGGGATATCAACTATAGCCCTTATAGGTTCTAGGTTGATCACACATTCTCCAAATAATATATTCAACAAGTAAAGTTAAGCAAATAATCAAAGGAAAAGAGAAGGTTTTTATCTTTTTTGGATTTGAAGCTTTTATACAGCTTGCCTGCGTAACCCGTCGAATGGGAATCAAAACCCATGCAGTTCTTCCTTCTCGCGAAGGAGGGTTTATTTTATGCCTAATTTATCATGTTTTGATTCTTTATTTTAATGCTCTACCAAAATAAAGAAGATGAGTTAGGAGACCGTACCTTTGCCCTAGCTTTTAGGGATGCTGGCGGATAGAGTGCTCTTCTGGATCGGAGTTCCACCTTAGATTGGATGACACTAGAGAAGATGGGTCAAGATGCCTTCTTAGCTCTTAAGAAACAAACCGCCGGAGGGATCTTGCTTCGAAAAAATATTCAACTGAGAGGCTCAATACACCCATAATAGCAACTCTTTTAAATTTAAAGAGAGCTAAAAAAAAGAGAAGAAAATATGACTTGGAGAGGAAAAAGATGAAATCTAATAACGAAAATGATTTCTTGTCTTCTTGTCCTTGTTTTCGTAAGTCTTGGTGTGTCTCTGTGTGTCCTGGAAGGTGGGGGGAGACTCTCTATTTATAATAAGAGCTTAGGGGCCCAAATCCCATCATTTTTCAATGTGGGATTCGAAGGAAAACAGGTGCAGAACATCGCTGCCACCAACAAGAGGAGTAGCTGTCGCCGGAAGGGGGTAGTGGTGTCGCCTGGTGCCTTGGCGGCATAAAGTTTGAAGGAGGGTGGCAGTAATGGCAAGGAGTCACGTTGCCGCCCCTAGGCATGGCAGTTGCCACCCAGAGGGGGTGGTAGCACCACCGCCCCTCTCCGGCGGCGCCGCCACCCCTCTTCGGTGACAATGCTATGCCTGGAGGGCGGCCCCTGTGTCCTAACTTTGCTCTGAAGCCGTTCTGGGTTTGTCTGAGCGCTGGTTTGGTTTCGAGGAGTGCCGTTAAGGTTGGCATGAGTCTGAGGGTGTAAAAAATGAGTGTTCATAGCTGCCTCCCATCTCGGCTTTCTATTCTAAATGACAGACATGATGTAGGTGAACTGGGTCATTCCTGTCTATTTGGAACAAAAGAAGGCGTTCTGATTGCATCTTGCAAGGTTTGGAGGTATACAAGTGTGATCTATCAAGCTCCGGACAACTTTTCATTTTTATGGTATTTTTTTTGAATTACAGAAGCTTCCCATGTCTGATCTGGACAAATGTTAGCTCTATGGATAGAGAAAAATCCTACGGATTCAACAAAATTGACGGCATCTGATTCCGACTTGAATTGTCCAAAAATACAAGTTTCCTTGTTTTTGGCTAAGTTGGGGACATAATGGCATTTTTGAGATTCTCAAAATCTATAAATAGGGGTGAGGTTCTTCATTCTCTTCACTCCTCATTTCTCATTTCTCTCTCTCTCTCTAGATCATCTCTCTAAAGCTCTCTCTCTTCCTCTTGTTGGCTTCAACTTCTGGAAGTGGCAATCGGGGACACCACAGCTATGAGGCCCCACGGGATAATCCTAACCCGGAGAACTTGCTGCAGGAACCCGAACAACATATTTCATGGGACAGTAGAATCGAGGTACCTCATCCTTTATTTTATTATTTATTATTTATTTATTTTTTAGAACATCATGCTCAGGAATAAGGGGCTAGATCAAATTTAGCCTATCTTGCTGATGCTTTATTTGAGGAAATTCTAGTAAAACCCTTGTTAGAGCCTACTAGTTTTGTATCCTTTCTAAAGGTCAAAACCAATCCTGAGAGCCATATGGCTTTGATCAAAGCTCTGGCTAAGCGATGGTGGGACACCACCAACACCTTTCATTTTCCTTGTGGGGAACTGACGGTTACCCCGTTGGACCTGTCGATGCTGACCGTCTTACACTTCAGAACCCGTCACCTGGATCTCTGTTCTGACTTGAGAATAACTTTTACCCCTGAGGACATGGCTCGGCTTATAGGCCAGGATCCCTCTTGGGATCGCATATCAGTCCCTCACACTTGGCTTCAGGCCCGGTTGAGAGAGATGGAGCTATTTATTGGAGTGATATATGACATTGAAGTGGTTGCTAGACTGATGATGCTGATCTTAGCTAGATGCACATTCGGTCATACTCATCGCGATACCGTCAACCTGAATATTCTGCCTAGCTTGATGGATATGACTACCTTGGGTGAGTATGATTGGGCTGGTACTATTCTGAGCACCATGTATCGGGAGATGTGTGACCAGTCCCAGGGAGCTTTTTATTCCTATGGAGGGACTTACTTCATCTGAGAGGTATATTTTTCGCATCTTTTGCTTTTGAATTTGATTTGATTTGGGAGGTACTATCTGCACTTGTTGGTTTGAACTAGGAGGTACTCTCTGTACCTGTTCTGACTTTTGCTTTCTAACTTCCTGTTTATCATGCTTGAGCCAGGTATGGGCCTACGAATACTTTCAGACACTTGTCCCCACTCTGAGTAGCCCTAAAGTGGACGTTTTTCTAGCTGGTGTCCAATGGAACAGGGAATATTGCTCTAGCCCTGGTGTGCACGAATTCAGGACCATACAGGCTTTCTTCGGTAATCTTGATGCTTTTTTGGTATTTTAGTGACTTTATCTCACCCATATTCCAAGGTTTTGTTTATAACAAATCTTTGTGCAGGTTGTGATGAAACCCTATATTGATCGGATGCCGCTGATGCTAGTGGAACTTGACCCAAGTGCTACGTTGGCTTGTTCCCGCTTGTTGCTTTGTTCACCATATCACAAACTATATTATCTGGGAGAAAGAGTCTGAGTCTAGACTGTTGGAAGGTGGGTAGTTCTAGTACATCTACCGATTAACATGAGATGGAATATGGACATACAGGCCCCTGATGAGGCTTACACTAGGCTTCCCATTCATCTATATGTAGCAAACAGGGACGACTATGCAACATTTTGTTGCACCCGTTTGATGGGTTCTACCAGTGACCCATGCAGGCGATCTGAACATGCATCTGGTGTTGCTGATCCTTCTTCCACAAGACCAGGCCGAGTTCATAGTGTGGGTGCATTGAGGGATCCTTCTGCAACTGGTCCCAGCATTACCCCTGAGACAAGAAATGATCCTGGTCGGGTCGTCTTGGGCCCCAGCCACTTGCTTCCCGAAGATATCTTCTATACCAATGCTCACGGAGAGACGCAAACGTTCCATCTTTCGGATGCAGTTCATCCTCACACATCAGACCTCCCTGATAACCCCAAGGTACGTTGATGCTTTTTATGCTTTCGAAAATGATCCTTTAGCTTAAGACACCTAATAGCTTTGCTTTTGGAAATGATCCTTTAGCTAAGCGTTTGACATTTTACTCTTTTTCAGCTTACCATAGAGTGGGCTGGCCACAACTATCGTGTGGGTTGTAGAATGGAGCTATCCTTGATGAGCATGTTGACTCGGCTTGATTTCATGTCTGATCCACCTCATCCACCGGAGGACCCTCGCCGACATCGCAGAAGAGACTGAGCTTCTTTCTCCAGCTTTCCCTGCTTTCTCTTTTTTTTTTTTTTTTTTTTAACCATGATGTATAGATGCTATGGTGATGCTATAAATGATGTATGAATGATATTGTGTATTATTGATGCTGTGTATGTTGTGTCTGATGCTTTAAAATTTTACCACCCCATGTTATGGATGCAGACTAAAATGCCATGTTATACAATTTTCAGTCCAAAAATGAAATCAAATGCATTAAAAATGCCTAAAAATATTTTGGAAATGTCCTAAAATGCCCCGGACTCATAAAACTTCCAAAAATCCAGAAAAATCCACCCGGGAAAGCTGCTGTCGCCGGCCTGAAGGGGCACTGCCACCCTAGGCTTATGGCGGTGCCGCCATGGGCTATGGGCGGCTGCCACCACCATGAGGTGGTGCTGCCACCCCAAGCCTAGGGCGGCACCACCGGGCCTTGGAGGTGGTTTTGCTCCCCCCAGTCTGATTTGGATCACTTTTCAATAAAAGGGGTCTCCCTTCTCCTGAAAAAGTCACTCTGACTCTTCGTAGCAAACCTGAGTGCTTTCTTAGCATTTTCTTTTCGACTTTTCTCTCTCATTTTAGCCAAAGAGGCCAATGGAGCCCTACTATAGCCACCACATATTTTTATGGACTAAGAACCTAGACAAGGTCGAAAAAAATCAATTTGGGCTAGTATTGAATCAATTCTGTTTTGACTCTGAGGGGTGTGAAAGTTCATTGGGACTTTCTGAAAGCTTGTTTCAGGTTTTGGGACCTCGTTGACCACGTGTTCTGATTTGGTGCTAGTATGGAGGAAATGTGCCCTACCTTTGAAGAATTCAGTGCCATCCTAGGAAGCAAACCAAATGTTGCTTTAGCAATCCCTGAGTATAGGGTTGGCTACTTTCATTCTTTCAGGAGGCTTTTGGGGTTGAAACACGAGCTGGCCAGCTCTATGGTCAAGGAAGGCTGGATCAACCTTGCTGCAGTCATGGCTGAGTTCTAATATCCGAAAAATTCGGGGGATAAAATAAGAGGGAAACATAGAATGACCGCTTTGGTTTTGTTTTTGACCACTGGATGCCTCTTCTTTAACTCTCCTGGTTGGGGAGAAATTCGGGTAATGGAGTTAATTGCTCAGATGGAGCGCAGTTGCACCATTGCTGGCTTGATCTTAGAGAAAACGCTATAGAACCTGGATGGAAATTTTAGATCTGAAGGGCCTTGGTCTGTTAGCCCTGTCATTTTACAGGTAAAAAGATCTTGTATTTTCATATATTTTTTTTCACCCCTTTTGCTTCTTTTTAGGTTTGGCTCAAGGACCATCTGCAAGTGGTGGCTCCCCACACAGAATGCCATACTCGGCTGCATATTACCGCATATGAAGAACTCTGATTCGTCTTGACTCAGAAAAGGAGTGGATTGCTTGGATTTTGGAGCTAGATTCGAAAGAGCTGCTCTGGAACTGCTCATGGTATGGAATTGACTCATTCATTATAATGAGTTATGGATACAAGATGGTTTATTTGCTGGGGATTTCTATGACCTCATTCTACCAAGGAACCAGAATCTTGAGATAGATGGGCCAGTCACAGGGCATTTCACCAGACGGAGCTATTTTTCCCATATCTCCAATTACAGGGCCTATGTCCCAGGCCATAATGAATGGCTGGAGGCGATCGATGCGCTTCACACATCCTGCTGGGTTGTTAGGGAAGTTGGAGGGTTATGACTCTTGGTTTATCGCAGAGGTTTGGCCCATTGAGAAGACCAAGCGGGTTGCCTTGATTATAGAACTGAAGGTTGACATTACTAAGACTGGGGTTTTTGAGACGGACTCTATGACTAAACCGGAAGGAGCTGACGTGACCAACGATAAATTAGAGGAGAACAGGATATAGTCATGACCGGAGATGAGAACTCTAACGATTTAGACGATGTTCATCCCAGGAGAAGACGAGCTTAGACTAGGACCCATTTTTGTTCATTCAATCTTTTGGAAATTTCTATGAATTTCATTCATTTGGATTTATTAAAATTAAATAAAATGAGATTGAATTTTTGTTATTTTGACTCTAATAGACGAGACAAAATAGGATATTTTTAACGAAAAAGGACTCGAGAATAGTTGATGAATTCCAATTTAGAATGAGGCATTTTTTTTATTGCTCTAATTTTTGCCCAAGCTGCCCTTTCGGGTTTTCAACTTGCCGAGCTGCTCTAACTTTTGCCTAAGCCACCTTATTTGGGTTTTCAACTTAGCGAGCATGGACCAATTAATCTGGGCACAGAAAATGATAATTTTATTATGCTTTGGACGGCACCTAAAGTGGGTTGCCTACGTATCCCCATTTGCATTTTTTTCATCAAAGTCTTCTTTTGGTAGAATTAGGTCCTCGTAGTTCTATTCATACAATGCATCATGAAGCAGGAATTACACAAAATATCCTTTTAATTGATCAAGATTACAGGGGTTCAAAAATTCATTCCCATCCAGATCTGTGAGTATGACACCTCTATCGGATAAGATCTTCTTGAGCAAATATGGTCCGACCCAATTTGGCTTAAACTTTCCTCTTGGATCATGCACAGGAGCTTTGATTTCCTTAAGCACCAAGTTACCTTCCTCCAACCATCTGTCAGTTACCTTTTTGTTAAAATGTCGGGCTAGCCTTTGCTGATACCCTTGAATTCAGTAAATCCTTTTTTCATCAATAGCATTTAGCTGGTCATGATACCCCTTAATCCATTCTGCCTCAGTAAGCTGATTCTCCCGTATGACCCTTACAGAGTAGATCTGTACTTCAATTGGAAGAACCGCTTCCATCCCATACACTAAAGAATAAGGAGTTGCCCCCGTTGGTGTCCGAATGGAGGTCTGATACCCCCATAATGCAAATGGAAGGCGTTCATGCCAATTCCTATGACTGGTGATCATCTTTTGCAGAATGGTCTTGATTGTCTTATTTGCTGCTTCAACTACCCCGTTGGTCTAAGGACGAGAAAGAGATGATCGATGATGTTAAATCTTTTCCTTTTCAATCAGATTTATTACTTCCTTTTGAAAATGAGACCCATTATCAGTAATGATCTCAAAAGGCAATCCAAACTGACAAATGATGTTAGTTCGGATAAAATATGCTACCTTTTTAGAATTCAACACTTGATAAGAGGTTGTTTCTACCCACTCTGTGAAGTAATCTATTGCCACAAGAATGTAATCATGACCGTTTGAGGACTTAGGGTTGATGCATCCTATGACATCAATGCCCCATGTAGCAAAACGCCAAGGTGTTATAGTCGAATGCAACGGAATGAGAGGTCACTTTTGAAGCTTCGCAAATATCTGACATTTGTGACATTTCTGAACATACTTAGCACAATCATCATTCATTAAAAGCCGAAAGTATCCCAAGTTTGTGATTTTCCTGGCCAACGCAAAATCGTTCATGTGTGGACCTTCTTCACCACCATGTACCCATTCCACGATCTTCTGAGCTTCCTCCTCTATTACGCACCTAAGGTGGATGTTATCCCAGGCGCTTCTATACAACACATCACCATTCGGTATGAAATTGCTAGCCAATTGTCTCAGGGTCCTCCTTTCTGATTTGGATGCCTCTTCCTGATACTGGTCATTTTTTAAGAAATTGAATATGTCCCAATACTATGGCTTGCCATCGGCTACTTGAATCTGTATGCATGTTGCAATATAACCCGATTGTCTTCGTACTTCAATGACCACAAGATGTGCAATCTCATTACCTATCATGTCTATCATGGAGGCCAGCATTGCCAAAGCATCAGCAAACTGATTTTTGGCTTGAGGTAGATAGTGGAAAGATAATTTCTGAAAGTTTTCTTCTAGATCATTCATGTGTTGATAGTAAGGAACTAAACGCTCTTCTCTTATCTTCCACTTACCCTAAGCTTGCGACACAATCAAATTAAAGTCTCTATAGACCTCTAGGCAATCGACCCTCATGTTTGTGGCAACCTCTAAGCCACATATGCAGGCTTCATAATCTGCCTCATTGTTTGTGACCTCAAAGTACAACTTAATGGCCATGGGTAAATGATACCCTTTTGGTGTGGTAAGTACTATTCTTGTGCCATAACCCTTGCTGTTAGATGCTCCATCAAAGTACAACTTCCAGACTTTGGGTTTTAATTCCATGATGTCTTTGTCGGGGAATTCAGGCTCAAATGGTTCACCATCTATTGGGGCAACTGCTAGTTGGTCAGCTATCACACTTCCTTTGATAGCTTTTCTTGGGACATACTTAAGATCAAAGGTTGCTAGAATTGCCAACCATCGGGCCATTTTACTGTCAAGAACTGGTCTCTACATAAGGAATTTCAAGGGGCTCTTGTTAGCAATAACATGCGTGGTGTATGAGCCCAAATAATGCTGCAGCTTATGGCATATCCAAACCAAGGCAAGGCACAACTGCTCGATTTGATTGTACTTTAGTTCATGAGTAAGCATGCACTTACTCAAGTAATAGATGGCATTTTCCCTATGCGAATCTATAGCATTTTGAGCTAGCATTGCCCCCATGTCCTCTTTGGTCATAGAGAGGTATAACAACAAGGGTTTATCGAGTCTTGGAGGTTGTAATACAAGAGGATTTAGTAGGTATTGCTTGATCCTTTGAAAGGCCTGCTGACATTCATCATTACACTCTTTGGAAACCTTCCTTTTCAATAATTTAAAGATGTGTCCACAAACATCAGCCAATTGAGAGATGAACCTACTAATTGTCACCACCCAACCCGGGAGTCGCAACGGTCCTAGGGTACGGGTGTTGCATAAGCTACCAGTACCTCGAA
>CANXYC010032954.1:0-16824 GCA_948193065.1 Aleurites moluccanus
ACAATAACCCTGTTGTTGCTTCAATGATTGAAAACAATAATAAGCAAAAAATAAATGAAATCTACAAACCTTGAAATTATTGAGGAAGCAATTAAAAATATATACTGAGCAAGAAGATGAAGGTCTCCTGCCAAAAAAAAAAAAGAAACCTATAATGTGATATCTAGGGTTTACAGAGGAACTAAAAATAATATAAAACCAAAAAATTATTACCTCCAGTAGTAGATCGTGCGGGATAAAAACATCGTTCAACCAATTGACATAAATTTCAACCTAGATCTACAAAGAAAAATTACATGCACAACAAAAGAAAATTAAAAGCACAAAAAATATCAAAAATAAAAAAATAAAATCAACAATACCCCAAATTATAAAACCACAGAAGTCATCACCACCAGTGACATTCAAAATATAAAAAATCATCTCAATCCAGTTCTACAAAGAATACTTCGATGTGTCACAGCAGATGAATTAAATAGCATTTCAGAGAGTTTAATCGAAGGCAGCAAAGGTAAAAAAACAAAATCAAACAATTAAAAACCAAAAGAGAGGCTCCGGCAACAGACCAAAAAAATAAATAAAAAAATAAAATTATCTCAACAAAAAAAAAATCTCATTTTTTTCAAAAACCAATGATCATCAACTCTCTCGATTTTCTTGTGTGAGGCCACTCCCTCCGCAAAAGAAACCCATTTTCGCTCAGCTTCGAAAATCAATTCGATTCGGGGCAAGATCGGGTTTAGGATTCCATTTCTCATTGCTTTCTCTCTTAAAATCGGGTCTGTTTTTTCTTTTGGAAAATGAGTTTGTGTTTGATTTCACTGTTTTTTGTTGCTATTATTGGTTTTTAATTTGTTCTATTCAAATGTTGGGTTATTCGTTCTGTTTGGGATATTGGGTATGGTTCTAAATATTTAGGCGATTTCTCATTGTGCGATGAAGAAGAAAGAAATGGAAAGAAAATTAAATAAATTCATGGCTAGCTTCAAAATTTAGATAAGAAAAAGAGAGAAACTTCAAAATTTAGATAAGAAAAAGAGAGAAAGCAAAACGATTTTGGAGAAGATTTGCTACTATCTCTCCTTGAACAACTGACTGAGGAAAAAAAATGAAAAGACATCAGCATAATACCATTCCTAAGGCAGCACAGTGCTAAACGCACAAAATTACAATTTTAGACTTTGAAACGACATCGTTTTATTGACAAGATGCGCAAAAAAATATATTTAAGTAAATTTGCATATAATTACATCTATATCTACAATACGATGTCATTTTGTAATGGCTGTGGATAAAAAAAAAGGTACAAAATGGTAATTAATTAACTCAAAATCAATTTTCAAAACACTGTTCATTTGAATGTCCTCTTATATATCAATTTGATTTTGAATTTGGTGAATTTTTAAGACTAAAATTAATGGAAACATGATGAAATATATGTTTATGGGATGAGTTTAAGTTTTTCAACGGTGAGTTTTGATTTTTTGGTAAGATTAAAGGGTAGGAGAAATGAGTGGTAGAATGGAAAAAATTTAAAAGAAAATGAATGGTATTTAGGTATTTTCATAGGGATTTAATAGAAAAATTAACGAAATGATTAATATATTTGACAGAATCAAATATTAAAAACTAACTAATTAGTTTCGTAAAATAAAATGACGAAAATATTAATTACACTAAATAATAGAGAGTAAATAATAATTTGCCTTAAATTTATTTTATTTAAGTCATCTTCAACCCAGAACACCAAAATGCACTTAACTTTATACAATTTTGCAGTTTATATCATATTAAACAATTATTTCATTTCCAACTATAATTCTATTTCTAACACAATTTTTTACACCAAAAAAGAATATTATTTTTATATTTATTTTATACACTTTATTATAATTTTTCACTATTTTATAATATTTCACTAATTGCCCATAAATAAATATGTTTTACATATTTATTAAAAAAAATCTAATTATTAATTTAGTAAAGTGATAATATAACAACTTAAATTGAATATATAATATAATAATTAGTATTTATAATTTGTATTATTTCAAATGCTTATATTATATGTCCAAATTAATTAATTTTTTTAAAATATGATTTTTTTTTATAAAAATTTAGGTATTTTTAATTTTATTGCTTGTATTTAATTTAAATATTTATGTGAGAATATATATTTAAATTTTTTTATTGAAAATTACACTTTAAATATAATGGAACTTTTTTATAAATTAAAATTTTTAAAATTAATTATTTGTATAAATTAAAAAATAAATAATAAAAGTTAAAAAAAATAATGAGTTTATTTATAAAATTTTAATCTTAATTATAAATTTTTTATATATAAAAATTAAATAAAAAATAAAAAAAAGGAAATGGTGTTAATATTCTACTGTTTATCACGCTATTTTGCAACGATGAAATGGTGTGCAATTGAAACAATAATTTCACTGTAAAACTCCACTTTACAGCGGCATCGGAGATGACCTTATTCGTTTGTTTATAACATTAGATTTCCTATCACATCGTAGCTATAAAATCAATTTTGATATCACTGAAAAAAAATTGATAATTATTTAACCAATATCACATCTTTAACCCTCTTCAAAAGGCCAGCACTTTACCCCTTTTTTTTTTTTTTATCATCTTTTGTTTCTTTAAAAAGTCTCCTATAATTTACTGCAAAGTTTTGGAAAAATAAACTTTTGTAGTAAGAATTATTGTCAACGAAAGCTAATACTTTTATTTTTTTTTTCTTAATGACAAAATAAAATTTAATCTTTATTTTTTTAATTTTAATCCTCAACTTTAATTACATTATCAAATTACTTAAAGTAATTCAATATTATCACACAATATATTGTATCCTACTTATAAAAATAATACAACTTTATCTAAATCACAATTTAAAAATTTAAAAACTTTTTTCATATCAACTTCTTATTTAAGCATGACCATTTATTCTCATCGGATATGCATTTATTTGGCTCTGTAAACTTCAAATCCCGCAACAAGCTGTTATATAACAAATCAAATGAAAAACAATTGTAATTTTGAACAGTTATTTATATCCATCTAACCAAAATTAGCAAAACATGAAAAAAAATTAAAAAAAATTATAGAAAAAGTGGAAAGCAACATGTTGATCTGAATAAAATTTATTGATGTGAGTATAAGAAATGTGAAGGTATAAGAAAAGAGGATATCATGCAATCAATCACTATTTTAAAGGAAAACCTAAATATTAATTATCATCATATTACTATAATTGAAATGTATCAAATCATCCATAAATATTAGATTACAAGAGAGATGTAACATATTGTGTAATAATATTAAATTATTTTAAATAATTTAATTAATTAATTGATAAAAATTAAAATTGGGAATACAATTAAAAAAAAATAAATATTTAAGTTTTTTTTTGTCATTAGACAATTTTTTTTTTTAATCTTTTTGTGGGCAATATTTTCTTTTTCTAATAATAGTTGACAAATGCCATGCTCTTGTTACTATTATATATTTTTTTAATTTATGAATCATTTTCATATCACATCATATATAAAATTAATATTTTTAAATTTAAATTTTTTTACTATAAATTATTTTTATATAAAGTTTCAGTGGGATCATATATGGCTGATTTAACCATATGGGAATAATATTGCTCTACAGATAAGGTTTATATAAAAAGTTATTGACTCATTGGATATTTTGATTCAATAAAAATTATTAATATTTAAGGGTAATAATAATAATTTCAGATCAACCCCATTGAGTACTGTCAGCTAGAGGAGCTTTGGCTTTTTAAAGTTGTCTGCAACAAAACTCTTTAAAGTTTGTCTGCAACAAAACTTTGGATTTCTTTCTCTTTTAAGAGAAAAATAAAAATTAAAAATTTCTCAATCTGGTTCGTTAATGTTTGACCTCACCAGAAACAGTTATTTAATGGCGATAAGGGCAATATATAATCAGTAAATCAGCTGTGGCATTACATATTTCGTAAAAAAAAAAAATTGTTCATTTTGATGGGTCACCACTCTCATTCTCACCATCACAACCATAACACCACAGATGGCGTTTCTCAGAGAGTTAACAGCCCTCGTTTCTCCGGCCCTATGACTCGCCGGGCTCACTCTTTCAAGCGCAATAACAACACTACAACCACCACTTCCCCTCGCAACAACAATGGCAATTCCCACATCATCAACAGCACCAGTAATAGCAACACTAGCACTAGTAGTCATGAGATTGATTTGCAAGTTAATTCTCCTAGATCTGAATCTGTTGAGGTGTTTGAAAGACAAACCCACCACCAGTATGTTACCCAGAGAGTTCGTGGTGGAGTTGTTAAGAGTTTGTTGAATAAAAAAGGTGGTTTTGGATCTGCAGTGGTGGATTTGGGTTTTAGAGAGAAGAAGAAGTTGGGGCATTTGATGTTCTTTGTGTTTTGTGGGGTGTGTTTGTTTTTGGGTGTTCTTAAGATTTGTGCAAATGGGTGGTTTGGATCTGCCCTTGAAAGAGCTGCTTCAGATCAGGTTACTTCATTATGTGCTCCTAATATTTGTTTTTTCCCAGTATTTTGTTGTAGACATTTCTATGATAGATATTTTTCTGAATGATGAACTTTCTACCACAGAAAAGTAGTGAGGTTTTTTGTGTTGGTTGTTAAATGCCTTTCTTTATGAATTTTGGTAGAAATTGCCATTTGGAGGGTAAGTTTCACCATTTTAGTAGTTAGAACACTTGCCAAGTACTTGGCTGAGGCAATTAATTTAGCTAATGTCAGATCATGGCCAATAGGAGCTCCTTGAGGACCATATTTACAAGATAGGGTGCTGCCATAGGATTTTCCATATCTCACAAAATGCCTATAGAAGCTTGAAACAATTTGTTTTTGATTTTTATCAAAAAAATATTGAACTTATGAGTTGTCAAAATATGGTCCGAAATGTCTTCTAAAGCAAGCTGCTTGGCATCTAATATGCTCTGCAGTGGCCTCTGTAGAATCGTCCACTTTCTTTTTCTATGGTATACCTGCAAAGTTTATTTTTTGTGCTAGAAGATAATACAAACATCTTTTCAGTATGCTGAATTTATATGATTATTAATAAGAATCAATCACTATGCTGGATGATATAGAGTATACGAGGTTCTGTGTTTTTCTAGGCACTTTGTTTTCAATATCTGATATCTCTAAAATTTGACTGGGGCAGATGACACATTGAGCACACCCATTTTCTCTATTGATGTGTTTTCTAGCTGTTTCTGGTAGTCTAACTTAGTCTTTCAATATTTATTTCACCTGTTTGAGTTCCCCATGCAGCTTTGTGCGCTTGCATTTTATTCATTATGCTATTTTGTTGGTACATTTTATCTTCCCTAAAGTGTGTTGCATTTGAAATTAGGATTTACCTTACTCCACAACTCAACTGCATGAAAACTCTCGAAGTTCTCAAAAATCTAATGCTTACGGATATGGGAAAGGAGAAGTTGATACAGAGCGACGCCTAACAATGGTAAAATCAGGTGTAGTTGGTGAAGTAAGTCTACGAATTTCATCTGAAGTATTTTATTACTTGATGAAACTCAGATTAATTTCTCAGTAAATAAAGAAAGTTGAAAGAGCTAAATGTGACTTATACGAGAACCAAACAGAAAAAATAAACCAGTAAGAAGAATGTTTCATTGCTTTGTTTCTGAAGTTTATTTTGTTTCAGTTCTCAGGTACCTGGTCCAAACCCAACAGTGAGAATTTTACCCAGTGTGTTGGCCATTCAACCAGCCGCAAAAGTATGGAACTTAAACAGTTAAATATTTTATAATCTCCTTTGGCCTTCCTCTCTCTATTTATGTGTTCACATGATCTTTTCCTCAAATTCCTTATTCTTTTGGCAGAGCTGGATGCAAAGACAAATGGCTACGTTCTCATAAATGCTAATGGTGGCTTAAATCAGATGAGATTTGGGGTCTGGCTATTTTGTTTTTTAGATAGTTTCTTTTGGCTGATTTTCCATTTCATATTACTTATGGCCTGATGCATGAAAAATTCTAGTGTTCAGATTTGTGATATGGTTGCTGTGGCTAAGATTATGAAGGCAACACTTGTTCTTCCTTCTCTTGATCACACCTCTTACTGGGCTGATGGAAGGTATTTTATTTATTTTCCAAACTTCTGCAATTGATTAGTTGGCAGAGCTAAATATTTATCTTTGAGGTGGGGGTTGGGGGGGAGCTAAAATAGAAATCTGTTTATTCAGAAATTTGTTTACATCATTATACTAACTAAATTCCTTAGAACCATTTGTTGATAACCAAAATTTGTTGTTTATTGGAAATAAAAAACATTATAACCTGTTATGTCTATTCTTATTTCTATAGTCACTTGTCCTTCTTATTGATAAAAACAGCAAAACTTCAATGGACTATGTTCACTTTCTTGGATAAAAAGTATCTTGGTATACCACTAATCAAAAAAATTCCACATTGAAGATTATTTGAGAAACTGAAAATGAATGAAGAATTCATACCATGTTTCCACTAAATAATATAGAAAACTCACTGAAAATGAGTTATCATAAGCTTAAAATCCACAAATTACCCTGAACTATGAGTTGTTGATTTTAATTATCAATATCAGTACAAAACCATTAGCCTCGTAACTTTTTTTTTTGGGTGGGGTGGATCTTCTTCTAAAATTCCCTAATTAGCTTTTGCATAACCTTGGGAATAAGTAATCTTATAATTTTTTGGGAGGCCAAGACCTCATCTAGTCATGTGGCTTCAACGCTGCTAATAGCATACAAGTAATTTGTTTAAATATACTAACTAAATTCCTTAAAACCATTTGTTGATCACCAAAGTTTGTTGTTTATTAGAAATAAAAAACATTATAACCTGTTATGTCTATTCTTATTTCTATAGTCACTTGTCCTTCTTATTGATAAAAAGAAGAAATTATACACAACGAAACTCCAATGGACTGTGTTCACTTTATTGGTTAAAAAGTATCTTGGTATACCATTAATCAAACAAGATTCACATTGAAAATTATTTGAGTAACCGAAAAATGAATGAAGAATTCATACCATGTTTCCACTAAATAATATAGGAAACTCACTGAGAATGAATTATTATAGGCTTAAAATCCACAGATTACCCTAATCTATGAGTTGTGGATTTTAATTATCAATATCAGTACAAAACCATTAGCCTTAGAACTTTTATTTTTTTGGGTGGGGGGATCTTCTTCTAAAGTTTCCCAATTAGCTTTTGCAAAACCTTGGTAATAAGTGATCTTATAATTTTTTGGGGAGGCCAAGACCTCATCCAGTCATGTGGCTTCAACACTGCTAATAACATATGAGTAATTCATTCATTGCAAGAATGATTTTGACATTTTCCATTGTCGCTGATTACAATTGGTCTGATTGGTTGTTAATAATTCTGTGGCTTATGCTACAAATGAATATGATGACTGATCCAAAGTATGTTACTGTGCTTAGAAGAGTATACTGTGTTATAGCAAGAGCAGTGTTCTTATTTGATGCATTTGAACATATTACATTTAGGTGTCAATCTGGAATATCAGTGTACCCATCAGTTTTAAATAGACAGTTTTTTGTTTACAAGTGTATATTGCAGTACCTAGGGAATGTTCTCAATTGATGCATGCAAGCACATTGTGTTTGAAGAGAAGGTTTAGAATATGCCAAATTCACCCTTTAGATTTAATAGGCACATCCGTCTCATTTCCTATATGGCTGGTTTTATCAATTACCATTAGCCCACTTGAAATATCTATGAAAGAAACCTCATCCACTGAAGGGAGTGCTTTCATTCTGGTATTTTGTGCATATCTTCGCCGGTGTTTGAATTGCATACTCTACTGTTTTCAGATATCTATGAGCTATTTTGTTTTTTTTAAATTTATGTTGGCAGTGGCTTCAAGGATCTCTTCAACTGGCAACACTTCATTGACACATTGAAGAATGATATCCACATTGTCGAGGCATTACCACCTGCCTATGCTAAAATTGAGCCTTTTATAAAAACACCTATATCTTGGTCTAAGGTTGGTATATACTATATCATTAATTAACCCATGTCCCTTTTCTTCTGTGGAGAAATAGTGCAGTATGGGCTAGTTCACAAGGACTGGGCTAGTTCACAAGGACTGGATGATTACTTGTGCCTTCTCCAAAACTTTAACAATCTGTTTGACCTATGTTTCTTTGTTCAGGTTAGTTATTATAAAACCGAGGTCCTGCCATTGTTGAAGCAGCACAAAGTTATGTTTCTTACTCACACTGATTCTCGCCTTGCCAACAATGGTCTTCCAGAATCCATACAAAAGCTGAGATGCCGTGTTAATTATAGGGCATTGAAATATTCTGAACCGATAGAAGAACTGGGAAACATCTTGGTCTCCAGAATGAGAGAAACTGGACACCCTTACCTTGCTCTCCATTTGAGGCAAGTTCTTATTGATTAATTTCTCACTCAAATTGAGACCAGATGTTTCCTTACTATTATAAAACATGTTTCCTTTATCATGTGTGCTATTTTATTTTCTTAAATCCTAACTGTTACTGGGAGGATATTGCACCATTTGACTTTTTTTTTTTTTTTTTTTTTTTTTTATTGGAGGCAAAAATCTAAATTTCAAAATGTTATATGCCAGAACTTGTGTTAATGTATTTCAGGCATATTTAATATTGGTGCTTTGAAACAGACAATCATGAAGCCCTACCTTTTTCCCCTAGAAGAATAAGGGAAAAATAAATGTTGCTCTCTGCATTAATGCTAAGATTTGGAAAAATTATGTTCCAGTTATTAGAGGGAACAACTGACTTGTCATGTCCTTGCTCTTAGAGTATCACAAATATTTTATATTGCCATGGAAACATACTTGTCCAAGTTATTTCTAATTCATATAATTTATTGGTCTCTCTCTTTCTCTCTCTCTCTCTCTGACTGAAGGTATGAGAAGGATATGCTTGCATTTACAGGCTGCAGTCATAATTTGACAGCAGAAGAAGATGAAGAGCTACGTACGATGCGTTACGAAGTCAGCCACTGGAAGGAGAAAGAAATAAATGGAACAGAAAGAAGGTTGCTTGGCGGTTGCCCATTGACACCTAGGGAGACTTCTCTTTTGCTTAAGGGGCTGGGTTTCCCATCCAACACCAGGATTTACTTAGTTGCTGGTGAAGCTTATGGCAAAGGAAGTATGCAATATCTTCTGGATGACTTCCCTAACATATTCTCACATTCCACTCTCTCCACAAAAAACGAGCTTAATCCTTTCAAGAATCATCAAAATATGTTGGCTGGTTTAGACTATGTTGTTGCACTTCAGAGTGATGTATTTGTTTATACATATGACGGAAATATGGCAAAGGCAGTTCAAGGTCATAGGCGATTTGAGGACTTTAAGAAAACCATCAATCCAGACAAGTAATGTCAACCTTATGCTGCTTCAGTGTTTATTGGATTATTTTTCTCCATTTAAGTTTTTGCATGTAATTTTCATCTTTCATTAAAAAAATAATAATAATTGTTGTCACTGTTTGTTGCAGGATGAATTTTGTGAAACTTGTGGATGAGTTGGATGAAGGAAAAATATCTTGGGCGACATTCAGTTCTGAAGTGAAAGAGCTTCACAGAGATCGAATTGGAGCTCCATATCTGAGGATGCCAGGAGAGTTTCCCAAGCTGGAGGAAAGTTTTTTTGCGAATCCCCTTCCAGGATGTATTTGTGAAACAGCATAGGAAAAGTGGAGTATATAGGCAAGTTTTCTCGTAATTTATATGGTGTGAGCTCAACTGCTTGCAAAAGGCTGCCATTGTTCCACAAATTATCACAGAAACTGGCAACCTCTGCCATCCAAATTCAAGTGAGAATTGGTTTTCTGTTTGAAGATGCTCCTGCTTATACAGAGAAAAATCCTCTGTTAGGACAGCCTATCCAACGACAGCATTTCTTGCAGCTTACTATACTGATCACTGCAGACAGGTTTTATACACCATTTTTTATAATGTTACAATTGAAAATGGACACACAGCAATGTCCTTTGTACTTGACTACACTTAAAAGGCACAATCTGGGGCATTTTTGGTGTGAAAAGAAAAGGTTTCCGGGAGGGTTGGGTGGGTGTGGAACTTTACTCCAATTGGAATAATATAATTTGA
The DNA here is from genome assembly GCA_948193065.1 of Aleurites moluccanus. Taxonomy (NCBI): domain Eukaryota; kingdom Viridiplantae; phylum Streptophyta; class Magnoliopsida; order Malpighiales; family Euphorbiaceae; genus Aleurites; species Aleurites moluccanus. The sequence goes on from CANXYC010032954.1 coordinate 10,195, forward strand.
TTATAGTGTTGGATATCAATAATATGAAGTAGCATTTCAAATACAATATTGTTGAAGTTATTGCTTCATAACTGTTATTTATTTGTTTAAAGTTAGTTGCGGTGTTGTTTTGAGAGGTTCTGATACGCGAAGAAAACTGTTCTAGTGTTTTGACTGTTGGCCATTTGGCGAGGCATTCGACACAATGCTCCGTTACTGTTAAAATTGTAGGAAGAAATTCAACTTCCATGGTGGCCAAGCGCAACGCAAGTTTTGGTACTTTGAACTACAACATGATATAAAATTCTTAACGTACGAAGAAATATTTAACCAATAAATCCATCTAATTGATATTGGATGAATAGTCGAGTGATTGAGTGTTAATTTCTAACAGCAAATAGATAAACTCAAATACTTGCCTCTTTTGTTGTTCACATAAAATGCTGCATATTGCTTTTTGATTGGGTTATAGTTGGAATAAAAAATCTATCTTAATTTATGAGCTTATCAAGGCACTTCTCTTGATTGAAAATAATAAATCAACAAATGTTGGGTGGCGGGGAAGAAATTACATAGACAAACAGAAGCTTACAAAAATGTGTACCGAAAACATTCATGCTAAAAGCTAAAAACTTTAAGGAGAATCTGCAGGGCATTATAACTGCAGAATAGACTCCACAAGGTCTTGCAATGGTGCAAGCTCTCCTTTATCAATCAAGCGGAATTCCTGCCCCATATCAGAGTAAATTATTATAATCTTGTATGTTGTTGATGAATGTATGATGCCTAACAATGCTATCTCAAGATTTAATAATTTCTCAGGGAAAAATAGTATGAAATTCAAGTTCTCAACGTCAATAGTAATAATAATAAAATGAAATAAGAGAGGATAAAAACAAAAATGAAATGAGAGCTGGTTTGCTGGAAATAGTAAATCACCAAAGTATGAATAGAGTAAAAACATGGCATAAAGCTTAAAACTTAAAAGACATTGAAAACTTACCCATGTAAAGAGAACAAAATGCTTAAAGCAAGTATTTAGATGAGCTTCTTCCTTCAAACTCACGATCTTCTGAAAATGCTCATGATAGATGTGGGCATATACACGGAACAACCGCTTAAAGATTGTTTTAACAACATCTCGGAAATTTGTAGGAAAAGGTGCCCCTGTAGCAGATAATATTTGGATATAAATAACTGATGGTTCAAAAAATGCATCTTTTCTAATCAAGAATTTCCACTAACCCAATTTTTGAGGGAAAATCATTTCATCATCTAGCTGAGCCTCTATCCAGTCCATCAAATATTCAACATATTTTGGAGCAGACACCTCGATTGGCTTCTTAATGGTAACTCCATCAGCCCATCTATACTCGTATCTTTCAAGAAATGAACATGACTAAGTATATAAACCATAAAAGCATGGATCAAAAAGAAAATGACATTGTCATGTTAGCTATGAGCCTATGAAGAATCCCTTCCCATTTAAATGAGTATGGAGTTGTGAATACACATGCTTTCGGAAATGGAAGAGCAAGTCCTGTGCTAACAGAGCAATACAATGTTATTCTAACATATTGCAGATAGTTCTATTCACATCTGGATTTCCTACATGCTTATGTTTTGATGCATGATAACAACTACTAGCACCTTCTATAATTTTATTATATGCTGGCATGCTGCTATTTGTGAATGATGGAAGCAGATGATTGAATAATTAAAAAAAAAAGGTGTGTTTATGTCTAGTTTCCTTGACATGTGAAGGAGAGGGAAATAGAACTAAATAGACTTTATATTTTGATTAATATATAAGCTTAACAAAATTATTTTTAATATCCCAGTAATTAACGTTAAGAATAATCAGCACTAACATTCTACAATCAAAACCACGAAGAGATCTTGAATTCAATTTAAATTTGCAGGTACTGAGAATGATACTTTGGTCCTGCAGTCATTGTTGGACAGTTTGATGCTGTGCAGAATTCAGTAAGAGTTCCGTATAAAATGTTCACTTGATTGAATAAGTCCACAGCTGCAGGACAAGAACATAGATAAAAATAAAAAATAACAAAACCAGTTAGCAATTAAGCATAGATTTGCATTAAGTGACACCAGATACAAGCTGTGTTTACATATCCACATATTATTATTTTTACATAATATGGTAAGCGTACAAATAAAAAAATAATTTTGTGTCACATTAACAGAGAGAAAAAAAATTAAAAACAAAGAGAAAGTGTTGGAGGATCTTACTATTAACAGCTAGCCACTCATTGATATCTTCTCCAGGAGGCAGTCTCACTGCTTCTCTTAGGTTCCCACTACCCAAGGTAGCATCAATATGTTTTTGAAGTTGAGCACCCTGCAGTTAAATTGAGGATGCATTGCAATTTGAAACTATGGCCACAATAAAAGAAAAAAGAAACATTAGATAAAAATCTCTAAAACCAGAAAGAAAGGCCACCAACCTTGCTTCCAGATGGAGCATTCTTCTTAGGCCGAAATGTCTTCTGGTTTCTGCATTATTCAAATAACAGCAAGAATTCCCAATTTAGAAAAAAACAGTGGCAGCAAAAGGTAATCTTGTGCAGTCATATATATATATGCTGGTATTAATAATATATATATAATTACATATAAAGTGATATTATGTATATTCAAACAAAAAAAATAAATATTACTAAAATAATTTAACATCATAAAATTAAAAATTAATAATATATAATTAAATCCATCATCAATATTAAATTAATTCAGTAACTCCATGGCTCCATGCAATGTAGGATCCACATATATATCCTACATAGGCTACATTGCATGTGAGAGAATGACTATATATACATAAAAATCATCTCAGAAAACAAGAATAAATCAATAAACAAATAATTATGATCATAGCATTAAAAGAAAATTCGAATTTAAGCAAAAAATAAAAGAAATGAAATTACGAGAAGAAAAACAGATAATTAATTAATATCCAAACAATGAAAGATTCAAAAATTAAAAATGATCAGATTCTTTAATCACACAGTACAAATTAACAAGAACACCAAAAAGCATTAAAACAAAAATATCAAGATTCCGTTTGGTTCAATAGAAAACGAAATGGTAAATAATCGATCAACAATCATCAGAAAAGAGAGAACCTGCTTCCAAGGCCAAAGAGACTCATGGTGTGGAAGCGGAGGGTCTCTCTGTGTAATTAATCTAATTAAGGCTTGAACATAACAAAAAATATATAGACAGAAGAGGAGAGGAGCGATAAATGGAAAAGACAGGTCCGCTTCCTTTCTTTTCCATTTGCCAACCTGCTTATCTGGCCGATTCTTTCTCTTATACAATTCGAATTTGACTGCTTTTTATTTATTTATTTATTATTATTATTTTTATAAAAAAAAATAATTAGAGAGATGTTAAATAGTTTTATTTAGTGGATGTTTGAAAAAAAAAATAAAAAAATTAGTGGTTATTAATTTTTTTTCTTAATAATTATATTAAATTTATTTGGTTATTTTTTTAATAATAATTAGTAGTTATTATTAATAAAAACTCTAATTTAAATTTTTTTCAAAATAATTCTTATTTATTTAAATAAAAAATTAAATTATTTTATTAAAAATAATATTTAAATAAAAAAATAAATATTAATATTTATTATTAATAATTATTAAATATATTAATAATTAACTACTGACAACAATTTTATCAAATATTTTATAACCATAAACAATCAGCTAATTGAACAATAAATCTAACGATACTTTATACATATTCATTTATTATGGTCCTTTGTTGAAGTTAGTGATAGCGATCATCACTTGGTTGAATTTTAGAGTTTCAAATGAAATTAAATTTATAAAAAAAAATATTATTGAGGTTGACGATAAATATAATATTATTTTTTTTAAGATTTAGTAAATTTTATATTTTACGGTATAAAAAATGAAGGAATATTAAAATAAATATTAAATTAAATTAAAGAATGAAAGAAAAATGTGGGTTTACTTATTATGGGGAAAATTGGAGGATAATTAATTAGAATATTATTATTTTTATAGTTTATATTATTATTATTATAATCTAATAAATTTATTTTATTTTATTAATTAATTATAATAATATAAATATAAACTATAAAAATAGCAATATTCAGTTAATTATTGAGATATAATGGGAAAAGGGTTTTTTAAAAGTGATGAGAAGTGTGGGGTCTGAATATGGTAAAGCATCTAGCTGTATAGATTATTGTCATATGGATATGGATTCTGGAGATATTTTAATTCTATTTGTGTAAGTTAAGCCAATCTTCAACCATAAACACTAAAATACAATCAATTTTACATCATTTTATAATTTACATAACATTAAATAATAATTTCATCTCTAACTATAACTCCATTTTTAACATCATTTTTTATACTAAAAAAATATTCTTTTTATATTTTTTTATCTATTTTATAAATTATTTATATTTTAATCTATATTATATTATTATATTAATATGTATTTTGAATATTTATGATAATTTTAATTAATATTATTAGTATTGATATTTTATATTTAATTTATATTTAATATATAATACAATCGATACCTAATTTTGATAATTCGAAATCTAATTAAATTAATCGAGACTAAATTTAATTAATTTAAAATTTAATGATAATCAACTGAGACTTATAATTAAATTGAATATATAATATAATAATTGGTATAAATTAATTTGTATTATTTTAAATTCTTATATTATATGTCCAAATTAACTAGTTTTCTTAAAATATGATTTTTTTGCAAAAATTTAGATAATATTAATTTTATTATTTGTATTTAATTTAAATATTTATGTAAGAATTATAATATATATATATAATAAAAATTTTTTAAAAAATAAAATTTTTAAAATTAATTGTTTGTATAAATTAAAAATTAAATAACAAAATTCAAAAAAATATAGACTTATTTATAAAATTTTGATTTTAATTATAAAATATTAATATATATAAATTAAGTAAAAAATAAAAAAAAAATTACAGTTGATGAACAGTAAAACATTAATTTGGTGTTCTACTGATCACGAGTATCATTTTGCAGTGTAAAATGATGCTCGATTGGAGAAAGAAGATTGTGGCAAAATAACATATAACGTTATTTTACCACTCGGTTGGAGATCACCTAAAGAATAAAAATATATTCTAAAATTAAAAATAAAATTTTATTTTAATAATAAGATATTTTCTTTACGTTGATATAAATAATTTTAAATTTTTTTATCTTTTATCTTTTAATGATTCAATATAATATATTTTAAAATATAATTATTAATTTAATCAATAAATTTTATTTAATTATTTTAAAAAAAATAAAAATAAAAATTCTAAATTTTAAATTCTTATTCCAATTAAATTTTGATTTAAGACGTATCAGACAACTTCGAATCGGCTGGCGACATAAAATTTTCCACTGAATCAATGATTGCTCGCTTGGATGGATAATAGTTGTGAGTTGTGACTTTATAATAATAATTAATAATAATAATACAATACCTTCGCTTCTTCTTTCCGCAAGTATTTTCTTTTCATATACGTTTATTATGTCTTTTTAATTTATGAAATTACAAGTACAACTTTCCCAATTAAAATTTTTAGTTAATATTCATATTGAATTTATTAGTAAGTCTGATTTGAAATTTTAATTATAAATAAAGTTACACATCAAATAAATTAAATTTTTAAAAATTAATATTTTTTAAATTTATATCCAATTCATGAATGGATTTAATCTAAACATATATTATAGGCTACACCTAGACTATTTCTGGAAAAGAAAAAATAAATCATTTTAAAGTAGTATTTGGATAAAAATTTTATTTTAAAAATAGAGTTTTAAAAATATATTTTAAAAAAAATTATCATATTTAGTTTAATTTTTTTTTTATTTTAAATTTCAAAATAATATTTGAATCAATTATTTAAATACTAAAAAACTATTTTGCATTTTTAAAATTTTAAAATAATATTTTATATCAATTTTAATTAGATTCAAATACCCTCTAAATAAAAGATAATTAAGAAAAAAAAAAATACTTAGAAGGTGTGGCTGAATTTATTGGGCTTTCTTGTGATTAAATTGGGTGGCCTTATTTTCAACCCTTACCATTTCAAATAAAAATTACATAAATATATGATTTTTTTTTAATTTTTATAGTTGATTTTTTTTATTATTTTTTTATATATATTTTGTTATAATTAATATATTTTTAATATCTGATTCATAAATAAATTTAATTACAGACTACAACAAAACTATTCCTAGAAAAGAAAAAAGCGATAAGATATAATTTTGATCATATTATTTAGGTCTAAAAGTATATTGATTATTAATATTTTTTGAAATATAATTTTAATTCTAACGTTATTAAAATTTATAATTCTGACTTTTTGTCCCTAAAATTTTATTTATTTATAAAAAAATATTTTTTTAAATTAAATATATAAAAAATAAAATAAATTTATAACTAAATAAAAATTAATTATTTTATTTATTTAAAATTAAAAAAAAATATTATTTTTAATTTAAAATTACTTTTTATTAAATTAAAATAATTAATTTTTATTTAACTATACTTTTCTAAAATTAAAATAAATAAAATTA